>JBAJNP010002245.1:0-50256 GCA_036877545.1 Yasuhikotakia modesta
CATGCAACATTGTAAGACTCATTGTAAACTCTCTCTTTCCTATAACACTCCCTGACTTGGTAAAACAAAATCAAACATTAACAAAACCTACATAATATTCATTACCAATTTTATTTACTTAGCTAAAGAAGCGCATATGTTCAATGTGTGTTCCAACAAATACTTCAACAACAGGACAGGGTCAACTCCCCGGAAACAGCATTTGTCTTACTTAAACAACAATAAACTTTATATTGATTTTCAATTTCAGGCCTTTCTATGTGGTCAGTTTCCTATATATGCTGGTTAGCAGCTGTCACATTTGTCCATGTTGGCCATATTTTTAAAAGTAGAGCAATGACACACTATACGCAAACATATTGTTTTCCTGCACAGAACTGTTCATACCAAGGCCACAAAGGTTTGAATAGCCTACACAGTACCCAGTCATGAATTGTGACATGCATTGAGAAAGGTTTGCATTTGGTTGCATGTAATTGTTTTGTCACAATAGGCAATAATGTTCTCTTCCTATTTGCACAATGATTATGCAGCTTTGTTTTCTAGTGTCAACGGGTTCGGTTACAGATCTGAAGAGCGTCACTTGGAAATCCCACCCATTCATGCACACAATCCCTTCACATATACTCCAGGGTATGCGTTTTCTCCTTGTAACTTTATATTGTAAATTCCTGTCAGATTGTAGGATAGGCCCTGGATTAAAACACAGTCAGCTGATGGTGTAAATAACAATTCACGGTTATAATTACAGAGCTTGTCAAACATGTCAAAGCATCTTTTATCCCCTCACCATATATTACCTTACAGCACAGGTATGTGCTAAAATGAAAAAAAGAAAGGACAAAGAAAAAAATAACAGAGGAAGGAAGGTAAATACAGGGACTATGTTACTGGAAGAAGCAAGTACAGACAGCTTCACAACTTTGGCAAGGTGAGGTTCCAGGGTCTCCTCTGTGGTGAATAACTGTGTGTTCAACACCTTGCCTCTATAATCATACACCTAGCACAATGTTTACAGGCCTCCATGAATCAAAGTGAATGGACAGATTTACTCTTTCCCCCTGAACAATAACTCCACCCATCAGCAGGGACAAGATGATGTAGCTGAGGGTTCAAACTGTTGCTGCACTGCTAGCTTTTTATTCTATTTCATTAAATACTTTAAATACTTTCATTAAAAACTAATATACATTTAAACATCGTATAGTTTATGTTTCATTAATGTTAGATCTAGCATCAGTAGATTTTTGTCAATTTTGTAGATTTTTTGTGTGCCTCACCAAGTGTAGCTAGAGCGAGTTTTGGGAGTCTTGTGGTCAAAAATAATGTCTTTGTAAACCATTAGATTTTTCATGAGAGGTTTAAACCTGCATTAGCTGCTGTTCAGCGACACCACATGCACAGGGCAATAATTTTAAAGTGTCTCTGATGTCTTTGAATTTCAGTGTTTTAAGAAACATTTCTTTGTTTTCTTGCCAGCCAGAAATGTGAAGATTGACAGAGTAAAGTCAGAAGGGTTAAGCAATGAAATCTTCCAGCAGTCATGTCTGTAATAGGTGTCTGTTGTGTGTAGAATTAAATGCAGTCCAATGGCCCATAAACCATCATACTTACCTAGTGGGCCAGGGTCAAAGTCCGGAGCAGTGCTCTGTATGGAATCACAATTGCAATCACCTGCACACACTCACAAATCACGAAAAGGTCTTTCCAATTCTTTCCTCACCAAGGAAATGCAGGATTGGCTTCAAGCTGTGGGTAATTTGGCCTGTATCTGATTATCCTCTGGGTGCATGCACTCTCTAATGGGCCGTTCCCACTGAGCCTCATTCCTGCTCAAGTATTCACAAATGTGGATGGCTTTTTTACTCCTTCTGACCTCCAGATGTCACGTCTCTTGCTGTCAGTCCTCTCTGAGATTGGCAGTGTCCTCTCTGTCTAACCCCTGAGGTGTTCGCTTCAGTCCCCCCTCATAAGCACACACATTCAGCTTAGCAAACGCTGGTCTGTAGCACAGCTGAAATTGATCCAGTCAGATCTGAGTTGAAACACAATCAGTAAGACCAAGGATGTCTACGTTGCTTATAGTCTCACAGAATCCAGCGGTTTGATTATAGGCATAAAGTCTGATTCACTTTGCAGCCTATTCAGGCCAAATACTGCTCTTTCATCAACTAGTCTGATCAACCATAATTGGTCATTTTAGCATTATTACTACACTGCAGTATTCCTTTGCAATGGAATAGAAAATGGTAAAAAATAAAACTTCTGGCAAAATGGGATTTTTGATTGTGGTTAATTGTCTTAGGTAACCTGTTAAGTTACTGGATACAGCCTGCTAAACCCAGAACTAGCCCTGTTGTTTTGTGGTAGTGAATTGTTTCATTGTTAACATACTGTAGCAGAAACACTTTAACTCTAATTTATAACACAGAACAGCTCTCTCCTGTGAACATCTTTCCACTGAAATATAACATTCTAAAATCCATATTGATTAATGAGCAGTTTCATTTTGTAATTTCATTCGCATCAGTCAACCAGAGCAATTTTTCATTACTCTAATTTCCACAATTGATTACAGCCTCTGAAAAAATGAATTTAACATCGATTGTCCATAAATCACAAAACAACAAGAACAATCACTGTTAGAAATTTGGAAATACATTGACATACTGCACTCTGATATACATTGAAGTCAATGTGTGCAATATATGTTCAGATTAAGAATCACCACAACTATACGCATTGCTTATTTATGTTCTTTTAGCAGGCAGTTGTCGACAGCGCTCCCAGAGCGAGTTAAAACCGCCATACCTTACACATAACACCTGCTTAGGAGTATTTTGACTCAGGACATTAAACTATTTTGCGCATTTGCAGAAAACCTCAGGTGTGAATGATAATGACAGTGTTTAAAATGGTGGTTAGGTTGCAGTAGGAATAGGAGTTAAATTTCCCCTCTGACAGCTCTGTGCCTGAAACCCAAACTCTGTCTTATTTAAAGTCATGTGTTCCAGTGTTTGGGAAGCTTTATTTGTGGGCTGTGTTTCTAGTAAATTCTGCCCTTCAAAAGCATGCTTACTTAAAAGAACTGGTTACTTTTTTATCACAATACTTTTCCAGTTAAGATATACAAGAACACAACAGTTTAAATAGTTTCTGCATTTGACCAGAGCTCATTGTATTTCTGAATGTCTGGTACACACTAAAAGACTGGTATACGCTGTAAAAGGCACTCTTCTATTGGAAAACAATACAATATAACGCAAACATTATTTGTTATTTTATTAGCTGTGTTTTGTTTGAAGTTACAGAGTACAAATGTACTCCATAAGAGTTACTATCTAGTTTCAGAGACAGACTCTCTGTGTGAGCTGTACTAGCTGAAGATACAAAGGGCTGCAGTCATGTTCAAACTTCCCCCAGACTGTTGCCAGCAGGTCTTATTTAACTCTCAAAGATACACAGGAAGAACTGCTTAATAAGTAGCTTGAAGGTTACAGCATTGTTAACACAGTGACCCAGAAAAAGAGAATCATTTGACTAAATTGCAGAGAATATAATTCATTAAAAGGACAAGAAACATGTTTGGGCAACTTGTATGTTGACTTGTACTTGTAAGTTTCTGAGAAAAGAATGGTTGCTATCATCATCTAATAACAGCTATAAAGTGCATTGAGTTCACTCTATTTGTAAAATTAAAAAGCTTAAGCATAAATCATAAATAAAAAAAGCATAAATCACCTGCATGATTTATATGTTTATTTAAAAGAAAAAAATCCTGGCCTATGAAAATAACATCAACAATAATCACTGTAATCACTGGCCCACGGCAGTGCTTGATGCGTATCAGGTGCACGTGTGAATATATATGGAAACTTGTGGAGTGTGTCATTAGCGTTTTGTTCTCAAGATTGTCCGTGGATCACATGACACCTGCTTACCTTAGCACAGCACAACACTATTGTATTTCCAGAGTGTCAAACCAGATGCAAACTTGTGTTTCCTTAAAAGTGAATATCTATCAGTGACTATGTCACCTCTGTTTCCTAAGAAAGAGAACAAGACAATTGTTGCCATGCCTCAGAGCCACCTGTGTACGTCTCCTTCAGACAAATAGGTTGATGACATGCTCTACAGGTGCCCGAATATGCTCACAAATGTACCTAAGCATCAAGCACTGCTGTAGGCCAATTATATTGGGATGATTCAGACATTGGTCACATTGGATGTGTTCCCCATAGTCTCAAACAAGAACTTGTTTTCATTCTCAGAGAACTAAGGTTACATATTTAACTGAAAGACAATATTTAACCAAAGTAGGGTTAAAATTAAAATAACATTCTGATATAATTTACTAAACATTCAAGAAACCAGTATGTCACAATTATTGTCTTGTTCTCTGTGTTTTTATTAATGTGCTTTGCATTCCTTTTGAATTATCAATTTTGAATTGTCGATTTGAATTATATTGTTGATTATGTCTCTTTCATTTCCTTGGTTACTGCTTTCACCCAGATATTGTTTAGATCTCTATGTATATATACATCCATTTGTTGGTTCTTGCCTTTGATTTTTGATAGTTGATTAATTTTGTTTAAAGTTTTCAGTATAATTTTGTTTTGGTTTTTGTAGCCCATTTGAGCTGTTCTTTCTAAAAAATAAAATCTTAATATTTAAACATTTATGATTTAACATTTATCTTAAAGCACAATATAATAATACTTTTTGATTTAAAACAAAACAACACTTTTATTGTGTAGCCACTTTTTGTGTCATGCAGACATGTCATAATATCCAAAGATTTGACAGATTCCTCCAGACCTAGTTTCGGTAGTGAACAAATTAAAGTCACTACCGCGATGTTTCCCCATAGGCCGCCATTGTCTACTATTCTTATTTATGTTGATTATGCAACATTTTGAATAATTATGCCAATAATCAATAGCGATTATTATTCAAATATAATTGGAGGAAAACACTAGTAATCCCAAGATCGCTTTTGTTCTGTTACAAATATAAATGTCACATCTGATTGCAGGGCACTGAGTGAATGCTTTGTGCAGATTACTTGGGCCCTTCACAAATATTTAAATGTCAACAGTGCATGAACACTTTCTAATTATCTTTGTCAAGAGGCACACTCGTCTTCTGTCCAGAACGCAGTTGGCTGGTCAATAGTGTTCCCCTGCCAGCAAGCCTCAAGCCTGCGTCTCTAGAGATGCCCTGTCAGGGAGTGACACACAGAATGAGACGCACACAAACACATACACCTAAGAGAATACTTACACCATAATCATAAATGAATTATTATTCAAGCAAGAGGAAAGTAATAAAATGATGGAGGTTACCGGTAAGCTGACAGGGTACTATAGTTTTGCCAAAGGAGGGCGGTAGTTTGCATAGAACATAAAGTATAACTTTTTTTTTCATGAGCCCTGTAGGGAATCAAAATGTTTTTTTTATAATCATTATTAGGATTCCCACTGGCCACTGCCAATACAGGCCTATGATATGGCGAGAGAACAATGACTAAATGTTTAATAAACCATGACTGCAACCAGAGTTGTGAAAGACAAAATAATTCAGCCTCAGTTATGTTATCAATTTATCAACCATTCATCAATCATACATGTTATCTTGGCTGTCAACCAGGGTGGGTAAGAAAATAACTAGGGTGTAGGACAAACAATATAATTAACAAATAGTTAATAGCTCAGATTATTTGATGAGAAATGCATTTGTGATCTTGGGAAATCTGAACACAGTTTGAGATTATTGTTAAGATCTTTTCTGAAACATTATAAGAAGCGCCTGTGAGATTACAAAAGGTTCTGATCCTTGAGAATAACAAACAGAAGACTTAAGTCTCATGAAGACCATCATCAAAAATATTTCACCTGTGAATTTTCATTCCCTTTTCATTGCCATGGCAAACCACAATCATTTACTTTATATTTTATATGATTTATACTCTTTAGCCTCCTTATGCTGAATACGATGCAAATGGTCTGCTAATAAAGGAAAAGTCGTTTCATCCTACCTCTTGCTCCTGTTTCAAATCTTATATTTTCACCATAGTTTACATCCTGAGGCTAATTGCCAACCTATTAGCATAAACACCAACTCAATGCCCTAGAGTGGGGGATGTAGGATCCCAGCCCAATTATTGAGAGCATTGCTTGCCTGGATGTTGGCCCTCTGTGGGCTGGAGCAGGGACAGAATTAACAGAGTGAGTGTACCAGCTGTGAACCAATTGCTGCAAGCCCAAACAGCATTTTAACAGAGGTCACATAGCAGCCAACCACTCGTTGCTAGTTGCTAACACCCACACAGTGCTACAGGTAACACTGCTTCACACATAGCTGCAAAAATAAGCTCAGTATCCCCTGAGAAGATCTTGTTTCAGAAGCAGCCCGTGGCATTTAGATATCCTAGTGACTGTGAATTGGAAAAGTTTATGTGAATCAATTCTGTTTTTTGGCCAAGAACCACGACTTGCATTTCAATGGCATCTTAAAGGAACAGTTCACTTTAAAATGAACAATCATGTTATTCCAAAGTCATGTGACTTTGTCATTGATCTGTAATCCACAATCCAAAACATATTAATGTAACAATCCAGTCATCAGATTTTAGGCCTTTATCATCACAGTCTTCATTTTTATATGCACTGTTGTATTGATTTAACTAATCATTTTGAATGTCAAAAAATCATACTTAATTATTCCACAAATCTATATATATAGGTCTATTCTATATCTATTTTATATTATATAATCTATATCTATTCTACTAATCTATAGCAAAATATATATATATTTCAAACAAATATTCATTTATAACAGGTTATCCTCTATGGCACTAGAGTAATTGGTGCATGTTTACAATTATGTGAGGACACTGGAGACAATCTTAAATGAAAGACTGTTTCCTGTGAAGCTCAGTTTCCATCACACCTCCCACTGAAAGCTGCATGGGGCTGCAGACACTACAAGGTTACAGTGAGGGTAGGAGGCACAAGATTGGTTTAGTTTATGCTAAAATAATAAAGCTGTCAGTCAAATAAGACACCAAAGAGTCTCAAGTACTTTTTGAACCTCCTAACAGCCACACACAGCCCATAATGACACCCCAGTTACTTCTTCCACAAAATCAAGGACACTAAAATGAAACAGTGAAGGTTATTTTCGCCTTACAGAGGAATTACTGAGAAACTCACGATGGGCAAAAAACACTCACTGAACTTGTTTTGGCTTTTTTCCTCGAGTGTGTATTGGCTTGTGGGCCATAAGCCAGATCAGATATGTGTACGAGCGTCTCTCCATCTTGAATCGCTTGTTAAATATCCTCCAAACAAATTGTGTTGTGCTTCTCGAGGGGAAAAAAATCCCACTTTGTCAAGTTCTCTGGGCTGTGGTAACAAGATAATAGCAATAAGAATTTGGATGAGCGTATCGCTGTGGAGAGTATAAAGTGGAAACAATAGTCTCAGCCTGTCTAGCAGTTCTGCCATGTAAATACAAAAATATTAGGAACAAGATCCAGAAAAAAGTGGCAGACACTGATGTCTCCATTCAGTCGGAGGCACATGAAAACAAAGCTGGTTAATTATGAAGCTTATTGAGTAAATGTGACACGCCTAAAGGGAATTAACATTTGATCTCTTCCAAAAAATTTGCAACCCAAAGTGGATTGTACAGAAATGGCAATCATAACACGGATGGAATATGTGAAGTAATTTATTAATTCTTAATAATTTTATTGTCATTTATAAATGCCTGAATTTATTTATTGATATATGTAATAATTCATGTTGTTTTTCTTCACAAATGATTGGTGACCTCTAAAATGTTCCTGTTAAAAATGGGACAGATTGCATTAAAGTGGAAGTTCATATAGAAATAATTAATTGGCTTTGTGCCCATTTTGCTCAAAATTGCTGTCATATAAATCTCATGAGACCCTTCAATACAGATAGAGTTTTTTGCCCATTCGCATTTTCTCACTGACTGTAATCTTACCAAAATAACCATGACATAAAAAAATAAAAAAAGAGACTCTTCCTAATACAAATGATGAATTGAGGTTTAAACCACCTGACCTATGGTAGGTCTGCTTTGTTTACAGGTAAAACTGTCAATATCAAAATAATATTTTAAACATGGCATCACTTATCATTGTTACAATGAACTTAAATTACAAATACCATTACAGACAGCAATCCATTTATTGTTTTCCTGCATTTATTTGTCATTGTTTTTCACAAATTGAATAAAATGTTCAACTGGTAAACCGATTAACAAGCCACGTTGTAATTTATTATGATAACAGCATATATCCACAAATTAACTTATAAAATATGAACAGTAACTGCCTGAATGTGAACAAAATGAAAATAAATAAATATAAATGAATTTTCATGGGTTTTACAAATGCTTATACTTATGTATGTAGACTTTTATACTAAAAGAAAGAAAAGAGAAAATGACAAACATCATTCCCTTGATGTTTGTCAAATAAATGCCAAATGTATTGCTTCACATCACTCATGACTGAGACATCAGGCCACAGCAGAGATATCCAGACCTGTATCAGTAACGGTATGGAAGTTGCTGCAGGATCAGAGATAGTGCCTCTGTTATAACTGTCCTGTGGTCATGGATTTCATGAGTAATCTCACACATACCATGCAGAGCATGTCCATGCTGATGAAACAGAGTGATAGCTTCTTCCTTTATCTGCCTGCATTTTCTCAGATATTTCCCAGGTCATAATGGAGGCCATTGGAGTACATTGAGTGATAATTATTACTGGAACCAGCTTAGATGTTCATGCTTTACGATATGGCATTTTGTCCTGCTGAATGTAGCCATTATAAGATTGTTTAACAGTGGCCATTAAGATATGAACATGGTCAGCAACAATATCCGGCTAGACTTTGGCATTCACACAGTGCTCAGCTGATATTATGGGACATAATGTGTGCTAATAAAATATCGCCCACACCATTACAGGCCCGGACTGAACATGTTGTTGATTCACGTTCAGTTAAGACTTTATCACCTAAATGTTACAGAAGAAATTTGTTGGAACATGCAGTAGTAGTATGTGTGTACAATGTGCACCACGTCCACAAATAATCCTCCTTATTTCATAATAGAATATAAAATTAAAAAAGTAAATGAAGGGTTAGCAGTTTCTGACACCAAATATCTCACCATATCTCTCTATATGTTTATATACAGTATATCACTGTATGGTCAATATATACTGTATACATTTGGTAGGCACAAACCTTTTGGCTATATTTACATGCTTTTGAGATGCTGTTACATGATTGGCTACTTGGAGATTCATAATAATAAACAGAGATACAGAAACACCTAATAAAGTTGCCACTAACATACAGTGGAAAGAAAAAAAAGAGAAGAGTGTCAGATCTAACAATAAATTGGCCTGGTACATCTACCTCATTAACCTCATCATGATTAAGACACACCGGGGAGTCATAAAGAAAGAATTCAATATTGAACTTCTGTAAAAACGACTATTTCCATTATTCACATTCTTTCATCTACTGCGTTTTAACATTCTACAAGCCAAGATGCTCGCTGCGCGGTCAGCTTGTAAACATAAGTAAATTGCTTCAATTCCAAGGCTTTTTATGTGGAAATGGGCTATAAAATACAAAATGGACTGAATCTTAAAATCGCTTGACCTATTTTAAGACTTTTTATGGTCTGGTGTCATCTGGGCTTTGGGATGTTGTGGTCTTCTCTTGGTTTCCTCTTAAAATTATCAATAGTAACTTTTTTCTAAACAATAACAAGATGTAGCCTGTAGGCTGATCTGAACTTAATGTTTCATACATATCGCTTCAGCTGTAAAGCCCACTCTCACTTATGCCTTGCAGGTTGTGAACTGCACATTAGAATGAATGAATGAATGAATGAATGAATGAATGAATGAATGAATGAATCAATCAATCAATCAATCAATCAATCAATCAATCAATCAATCTTTCCTTCATCACTCACAGAAATCTTTTAAATAAACAAACAAACACACAGAACTGTTTACTAGGTTCCATAAAAATTTTGACAAACAGATCAGGTTTTGTCATGAAATATTAGGAAACCAGATAAAATTTGCCCAGCTAAGAATAAGTTTAAACTCTTATTTGTTTCTCCAACTTTTGAATCATTATTACCACATTACCACAGTGCAATTATTTGACAATGGAGTTTGATAATAATTGTCTGTATAATACATTTTTGTAACACAGAGGGCGAAACCTCTTTAGATTATTTTTTGAGCCTCTTCGTATCTGTAATTACTCAGACAGACAAATCCTATTCAAGCAACACTTTTACTGAGCAATATGCTTTCTCTGTTCTTCCTCTTGCTATTTGCATAAAAAGGTATCATGGTGAAAGTACTTTTCTTAAAATGTTTTATTCCATTTGTTGCGTGGCAAAGCTTTTCAAAAACAGAACCACAATAAAAGAATATTTGTTCCAATATCTGCATTCATCAGTAGCTAATAGCTAGTGCTAAAGTGAAAAGTGAATTAGCATGATTTTTATAGTGAAGGGGATGAAGGGGAAGAGTGAAGGGGATAATGGGAAATGAACAGCCATGGTAATGTGTGGTTATTCCAAACATCTGAAGTCATGACTATCACTTTTGTTTGTTTAAACAAAACAAATTTATGGGCTAAAACAGAGACCCAAGCCTCCTAGACCACCCTTAAAATGTTTGGTTCCCTCATTAGACTAAACAATGTCTGGCTCCCCAGGACAAGTGCTGTGAGAACACAGCCCTGCTGCTCTCTCTGCTATGCCATATGTGCGTGTGTGTGCGCATACAAGGCCAGTCATCTCGTCTGATAAAGGTCAAGCCTGGCCATGATGGATGACTGCTGCCGCTGCTTTAATTTGAAATAAAGAGCAATAAAGGAAGGCCCACGCTGCTGGCGAACAGAGTCATGATGAAGGAGTCGTTAGTTAAGCAAAGGTCGCCGGCTCCTCCTCTAAAACCCACAGACCTTGTCAGAAGCATGGGGATCACATGGTGCGAAAAGAGGGGGAATAGGGAGATGAGTGAGTGAGATGGAATGAGTGAGCAAGAGAACAAATGTGAGAGAGACAGAGTGAGAAGAAGAAATGAGGTGAGACAGAAGAAATGAGGAAATAATACACATTGCAAAGTCAGAGTACAATATACACCTTACAAAACAGTATTATGCTGTGGTGTTAGTAGGATATAGGCATCAGAGGTGATCCCATTGGTGTTTGAAAGATACCACAGACTTTCATATACAAGGCATAACATGAAGTATTATAGAAGTATTATATTTTTTATCAGTTCCCTGAGAATCAAACCCATGGTGTGGCAGTTGCTAGAGCCTGCATTAAAACCATTAAAGTAATAATAATTTTAAAAAGACATTGTGTTTGTATTGTGGTGCACATTAAGGACTCTCATTTAGTTCACCAAATTATTTTTTACTTTTAGTTTTTAGATTTCATAATCCCCTAACTTCAAACAGTGTGTAGTGTGCTCACATAGAGGACACTGTAAATGAGAGGTGCAGAGGGGTACATTTCCAGAAAAATCCAAGACTACAGCGAGATTCCTCTCATGGGATTTTGCTGATTATCAGGCATGACACAGCACTGGATTTGCATCCAAGGGCAAAGGAAGCAAGATAAAGCTGACATGGAGACAGACCCTCCCTGAGGACCCCGGGACAGGCTGTGTTAACATGCAGTCAGTGAGAGCCCAATGTCACCTGAGCACCTGAGACATTCAGCTCAACAGACAAGATCGCTTGCTTTCTTACAGCCCCCTGGCATTACAGTGACACCCATTTAAAGTTCCCAGCTCTTCAGTAGACAGTTACAAAAAGACCTACCTGAGAACGCTCCCTCTTTCATATAAGACTTGGTCTCTGCTTTCTGCCTTTACTCTGGTTGTACTTGAGAAAGCATTCAGCAAAGGAGGTCTGTAATCTTATCAGTCGTCCCTCTGCCAATCAGGACTGTTGCTCTCTCTTCTACTTAGAGAGATTAGCTGTTGGTGTAGACAAGTGCCCTCTCAAGAGTGCTTCAAGGCATGAATCCAAAGAACACCAGATTCTTACAACAGGAATACGGCAATTCAGAAAGCTGTCATATATAAATGTTTTATACTAAAGTCAATCTGCTCTGGGTTTTATTACATTTACATCACACAAAGTTTGGCATGTTTTTTTTTATCAGTATTGTTCTCTGGGATCGAACCCACAATCTTTGTGCTTCTAACGCAGCGGCGCTCTACCAGTTGAGCTACACAGGAACATATAAGCATAGCAAGTTCTTTGCATAGGCTTACATATTAAAAACTGTTTTTGAATTACTGCATTACCTAAATGATCAATACATACCACAATTTAAAGTGGGTTTTTAAGTTTGCAAAAGGGGCTTTATAGCAGGCATTAACTTGAACTGTCTATCTCAATACCCAAATAATAACACCCCCAGTTTGGTAGAACATATATATTAGCGTATGTATATTAGATATTGCAAGACTGTACATATATTAGGATACAGAGTTAGCCATTTCTTCAGAATTTTCTTCAAATTTTCTTTCAGTTTTGCCATTTTATCAGTTTATCAGCCTCATGATACTACCAAAAACCCCATGCTGGTTAATAAGTTGGCTAGTTTACCCTTTTCTGACAACTTGATCAATTTGGCACACCAAGGCTAATGGCTGTCATCAAATGAGACTGGCTTTCAGAAATGGTTATCTCAATGGAGTGCAATTTATTTGCTGTCACCTCTTAACCATGCCACTTGGCATAGATGCATCAGTCGACGCCTCTCTGCTGAGGCGGCCCTCCATTAGCAATGTTAATCAAACGATGATGCAAAGAGCAGGAAGTCTCCTTTCAATTTAGCATACAGAAGCTAATGGCTTCCGATACCAAAGAGGCTCTGATGGATTGGTCAGGTGTGGTAATTTAGACACTGGCTGAAATGAAGAAGGAATTTTTGTGCCTGTATTCGCAGTAGGGTAAAGATGATTTAGGGCTTTCTTATTTAGCTTTAAAGGTTGTGTAATTGGAATCAATGAGGTGCATCCATCAGTATCATGCTAAAGAAATATTCAGTGTCACATTGAATTGGCGGTTCCATTTCTCCTCCAGCACCAAAACAACATTGAAGAGTGGCAAATCAATATTTACATATTACACTGAAGTATTCTGTTTGTCTTAACATCACAAAATTAATGTGTTATCATAAGTATTCATAAGTGTGTTGGTAGAACAAGTTGTGCTCTATCTATCATTTTTGCTGCATTGCAAATAAAATGATTTACTTTGATGTTTGTCCGTTTGTGTGTCTACTGGAATTATAAGGTACAAATGTCCCATCACTTATAGTAATACCCATACTTTTTTTACCTTATTTTTACCCTTTTAAGTTTATATGTGTGTGTGTGTGTACATTCACACGCTGGATTAAAGTGCTGCTGCCAGATTATGTGGTTGTCTAGACGATGATCATGTCAGATCGTTTGAATGCATTGATACATTAACATCTATTTGGGGGCCATTTTTCTACCCATCTGAAAACCCTGAGGAACGAGAGATAGAAGGACAAGCCAGATGTTGATTATTCAGGCTAGTCATATCATCGCATCGCTCTCATTTGTTTAGAGGAGATTACATCTTTCTGCCCAGTCAGCTGACAAACATGAAAAATATCTTTAGGAAATGTGCAGCAATGTGTATGTGTGGGTGTTTGTGCAGGCAAATATAAAAGAGATAAATCTGTCTATTAAATAATTACATTACACCAAATTCCTTATGTACCTTTATTACTTTTTGGGCTTCTTCTTTGTTGCACTGTAAGCTGCCAAATCTGCCAAGTCCAAATGGATGTCATTATCATTGATGATTCCTGCTGAATGTTCCGTAAAATGGCTGGAATGTGTGGGAATACAGGAATCTCTATAGCTGGTAGTATTGGACGTAGTGTTCTTTCATCCAGACTGAGAAGTTGGATCTTTGATCCACATGGATCTTTATATGAGATCCATGTGGGACCACCAAGCAGGAATATGTATTAGAGTTAGTACTGTCAGTGTGGCTGTGGTAGAAACATCTGAAATCTGCTTTAGAGCAAAGATCAGTATTTTTTTTCTTTTTGAGCTTTTCTGAAATGCTACCAATAATGATTTTATATGATTTCATTGACATTGCTGTCTAAATCCATTTGCGTGAGGTAATGAATCCTATCTTCTCAAAATCTTCATCCTCCAGATTTATTCACCCATGCAGAAGAGACACATTATTCATAGTAAAGGCCAGTGACTTACCAATGGATGCTCTGTATGCCCATCTCAAAAATAATAATGCAGTTGTCCCAGGGATAGAATTTCAGAACAGATGTAAGCAGGTGAGCTTTAGGTGCATGAGGTGTGGTTCCTACAGAAGGAGAAATATGTCTTACAGAACACAGAAACCTGAGGATGCCTGAGGGCCAACACACTATAACCACAGGCATTTCAAAAACATGCATTGCAGCTTCCACAGTTGGAATTACTTTGACCAAAACTATAAACTACAATCACAAACAATATCATGACTGTTTTAAAAGGTACAGAGCTAAAAATAAAAGTGCTGTTTCACCATTTTGTCCATCTCCTTTCACCATCTTTTCCGGCACAGGGGCTACTCTCAGTCCCATCAGCTTAGCTCTCATTTACATGTGTAATTATAGGGCAGGCGCTCACTGAAAAGATTCACGCAAATTGTAATTAACAGTAATTAAATTTTTTTGAATTGAGGCCATGGCTGTGAACAGCCATTTATGAGACCTAAATTGAATCTAATAACCATATTGCTAAAGCCTTTAATGGAAGGAAACCTCTAAAAATCATATCAGCAATGGCAAAGAAGAATTTCTTGGAAGGTCTGATATTGCACAGCTGAGTTTTCTTAATACATAATTGTTTTAAAGCCATTTCCAATTTTTTCTCTGTAATAAGCGCTCAAAAATACATGGAGGTGGGGTCAGACTGTGAATGATACAAAGACATACTGAAAATGAAGAAAGATAATGAAGACTTTTAATAAAACAGTATATTTATGGGTCAAATTAGAAGGAGGCATTTAGCAAACGCAAGATTGTGTCTTTGTATGATAAACTAGGTGTTTCTGTAGCTGTATTTTTAAATTCAATTGTTTAAAGTATTTTTAAACCTATAGTGACAGTAGCAGTCCATCCTCAAACAACAATAGAATGACCAAAGACACTGGCAGGTGTAGAGCACAGACAAAGCATTTTAATTTAAACTTTCACTGGAGAGGATTCATGGCACAGCCAGACTCCTTTCAACACCTAGACTTTCATGTATAACAGCTCTCAGTGTCATCCTTTAAATTCTGTTCAGTCACTCTAAATAAGCAAAGCTTAAGATTAGCCATGAAGCCAGATTCGACTATCCAGGCATTGTTAGAGGCCTAAGCTATGCAAATCTTACTCAGTGTGGAAAGAAGATATGAAATCCTATTTAAGCCATGTGAGTGATCTCGAAGGCCAGGTTAAAGTGAGGTCAGAGCCAAATGGCTAAAATGCAATCGTGGATAATTGACCTACTTGGCCAATCGAAAGCTTGAAGAAAGCAGGGACAAATATGACTTCCCATCTATTCCAACTTATTATAAGGTCACTCACTTTCCTGACAACAATGCAGTTTGGGCTTCTACATGTGTGTGCAATGGTAAATACTGAAGATGTTCTCTTTGCTAGAGTTAACTTAGATTTACAGCACACCATTAAAAAAGCAACTGTGAAAGGAGCCACCAAAAATCTTTTATCTGAATGAGATTCTTTTCTTCATAGCACCCCTTTCACTCCCCTGATCAACTGGGCATTAATAATAGAGGCTCATTGTTGCCTCATGCATGTCTGAGTGCATTAAACTCACACAGGATTTATTCAAAAAACGGATCTCAATAACGATGGGGAGGGGTGAACTATCTTCACATACACATGGTGGAAGACAAAGAAAAGGAAAGACACAAGGGGAACAACGAAAGAAGGAACGCTTTGCTTTCAAGTGTCAGAATAAATGACATTGATAATAAATGGAGGAGAGATAAGAAAGTTACTATAGAAACATTTAAAAACAGAAAGGTACTTACAGCACCTGAACGTTTATCAACCTTTTGGCTGTGTTCAGAATGGCATGCTACCATACTACCCATGCTATTTTCTAATATGCTGTTTGTATACATATGTAAACATATGTAAAATGCAGTATGCATGTAATGTTCAGAAATGTTTACAACAGGACACTGCATGAGATACTGTATCCCACAATGCAACTGCGCCACTATTTGTCATTTTCAGGCTGACAGATGGATCAGATGCAATATCTGTCAAAAATTTTAACAAAATATTCTGTGGGAATACAGTATGCTATTATTATTATGATTATTCAAATTAATTCCTTGTGAACCATGTTGTATTCCTGTATATAAATTCTAATTTTCAGACTGAACCATTCATTTTAACACAAAAAGGCATTTTAAACAGTACAAAGGTTTTTTTTAGCTAACAAATTAAATGTCCATGTATTTCTCAACATTACATTACAGTACGTTACAGTAACATTGTCAACATTATCAAACCACTATAACCTCACATAGTTACAGTATACTCACCATATATACTATATAACATACTGTTACCTTAGTAATAAGGTTTATGTTACATCCAATAAAAATAAAATATGACTGAATAGGTTGCCGTTTTAGGCGTTTATTAAAATTTAATGGCCATTATAGAAACACATTATATATTAATTCTACAGTGTATGTAGTGAATGGTTTTGCTTATTTCTGCTATTATCTGTATTTCAGCCTGACCATTGTGTCAGTTACTGTAAACAGCTTTAAAGTCAATCCCATTAAATGAAACATTGCCTTGTTCTTAATCTACCCTTGCTCACTGTACATTAAACACCATCTCAGGCAATAAAACCTCCCCCTTTTTCAATTTAATCATAGTAGGAAAAAGAATTAAGTAACAGTGATGGAGTAATAAATATCTTATATGAGCCATCATATGTCTCATCTTGTATGTGTGTACTATTCACACTTATTTGTATGGTGGTATGGAGGTGGGGTGGTCCCTTGTGGAGACACTGTAGGGGGTGATAGTTTGGGTGGCCAGATGATTTTCCTCAGATGAGGTGACAGACGGCCCCTCGTGAACCTGAGGGGGTGGATGACATCAGTATTCACTCATAGCTCTGTGACCCCAAATGACCTTCCCGTCTCAATTCTTGCCACACCTTCCCAGCCGCCTTTGCTTGTACAGGCCCGGCAGGAGACACATGCACTGTTGAATGAAGATGAAGTTATTGATGGCTTTATCAGACTCCCGAATCCTGCACTGCTTCAATGGTGCGTTTACAGGTATAATGCTGACAAGCAGTATGATAATGGCCATCGCTGATCACACACATCTTTTCAACCTTCACAGCACAGGAGAAATTGCTTCTCACTTATTTATCCTGCATAATAGGCGCTCGGGATACAACTGGGTGTGGCGACTTCTATGAAGACTTCTGTATTAAATATAATACTGAATGTTGAAAAAAGGCTTAAAAAATGGTTAAATCAATTCCTGCAGTTTTTAGAATGCAACACTTGAAACCTCCTCCACCAAAAAATTAATTATTTAGTGTCATAATTCATATTGTTCCAAACCTGTTTGCTGTTTATGAAACATATTTATGATGTTATCTCCTAAAACCCTTCTCCTGAATAAACTTAATTATTTTATTATAATTAGACACCACATCATGTCTGTAGTACACAAATAACACCAATTGCATTTTTGGTTTCCTCCACCAAAGTGTTGATGATTATCAGTGAATAACATGTAAAACATTATGTATGTATGTGTTCCGTTTCTTAAACAACCCAGAAAAGTCTTTTGGAATAAAATAATACATTTTTAGATGAACTATTTCTTAGACCTAGACTACTTCTTTAAGACCTTCAGAGGTCCTAAAGGGGCGGGTTCTGATCTGTCACTATTAGTTGTGCTTGATGGTTGTCGCTCCTATGAATTTTTATCAGGGCCCAGAGCAAAGAGGAAATGAATTCTGTTAACAGTATTTCATATCAGGTACAGTGCGTCCACTAGCCCCTCCAGCTAATGACACCATGGCCTGTTGTGTGATTAGCAAACAAGATACCCCCTGCTTTCAGTGTCATGAGTCAAAGTTCAGAGGTTATGCTCACCATTCATGCTTTTGCAGACAGCTCAACAGCTACACATTTAGACATTTCTCCTATGAAGATTGCCAATATCAGTAAAACAAACACTGGCTTTAGAAAAGTCAAAATAAGATATTGGTGGGAACAAAGAAATGACATAAGATTCAATGACAAAAGAGTCATTTTGTTGTTGATATAAAAGACACTTTATTTTAAAGTGGGATTTTATGTATTAAAATATAATTAATCATTGAAATTTTGCCTTGTAATAAAAATTGTCATTGGAGACAAAAGGAAATGCAAAAATGGTTTTCAAACACTTTGCCATTGGTTTTGCTTTAATATAGTCTTTGGTTAATGTTACTTTTTTCTTAGCAGAATAAAAGAAAATACTGAAAATGTAACAAATGTTGAAAGTGTGAGATGTTGCCTTTTAACAAATGTTGAAGTCGATTATTTGTGCTTGTTATATCAATGTACAGTTTAATAAAGAAATTCCTTTTAAATTGTTTTGAAGAGAAAAGACCTGAGGTATTTTAGAACTGAATATAATTAGTCGTCTTGATTAATAATTGACATTGTACAGTATTGATTCAAAACAAGTCCATTCCCTGTGACATTAAAACACACATGCTTCCATTAATGCTGATTGTATAAAAGCAGAAATTTATCACTGAAATGAGAACAGACAATACAGTGTGTGTGTGTGTGTGTGTGTGTGTGTGTGTGTGTGTGTGTATATACTTATCTGAACAAAAACATTTGCCCTGATCCATTTGCTTTTATTTTCTTAAGGAAAACTGTATTCTAGATATTTATCCTGGATATATATGGTATATTATAAATGGTTTACATCTTTGGATCTTTGTTAGCCGTCCTGTTTGACAGACGGACAGCAACGGAGAGAAAAACTAATTTAGTCATTTAGTCATAATTTAGTTCATAAGCTCATTGCTCTGCTTTTGTTGGGTGTCACTTTATTTTTCTTCTGAGATGGATGTCAGCATTTAAAATGAATTAGTGAAATCATGCAACCAAACTGTGAAAGTCCAAATTTATGTGTATGTCTGCACATGCATTTACCTGAATATATGGTGTGGGTCCTGGAGATGATAATAACATATTCAGAATGGTAAATGTTTTCACAGAAAAGTGTGTGTGTGTGTGTACAAAAATTGTAACATTTTGACTGGGTTTTACAGTAATTGTGTACTGCAGCAATTACCTATTGTAAACATATGTGGTTATTAAAAGTGGAAGATATTTAAACTGTTACGGTGCGTTCACACCAGACGCGAATGAAGCGTCAAATTCGCTTCATTCGGCATAGTTATACGCGTGAACATTTTGAGTTCAGACGCTTCATTCGCGCGTCAAATTCGCGTGTGGGAGGGGCTTCTGCCAGGCGGCTGCATTCTAACCTTCTGCCTCTGCTCTCTGATCACGTCATTACTAGAGCGAGCTCCTGATTGGTTAACGCGGCGCGAACGTCCATTCACATCTCTGCATTGACTTAACATGTAAATCATTCGCGCTTGCCACTTCATTCGCGTCTGGTGTGAACGCACCTTTAATAGTTGCAATAAAACCATTTGTTGTGTATATCTGTTACATTTGGTATTCTTACTGTACGCTTACTGTAACTTTACAGAGGTCTCAGTAACACAACTCTGTCTGAAGCAATTAATAGACAACCCAAATCTTCCTACATCTTTCAGGACAAGTACCATTTAGTCATAACAACATTCCATTTTAATAATTTGTATGTACTTTGTAACAGAAAAAACAGACTAGTTGTCACAAATCTATTTTTAGTCAAAATTAACCTTAAACCACTCCTAAAACTGGACTTAATGAAATTGACTTATGAGATTGGCTACAATATGGTCTAAACCACAGGACTAAAGTAATGACTGAAAGGTTGGAATGTATTAGTTCAATGAAGAAATAAGGTGTGCAGGGTCAAAGTGAAGACATGTTGGGTCAAAGGGCAAAAGTTCACTCTAAATCAGCCACTGTTGTACTGGACCATATACAATATAAACCATCTTTGAATAAATTGTCTACATAATGTTAAAGTGACCCAGAAATGTATTGTAATGTACTGTATTGACATACTACTGACATTTTACCAACACCACTTTAACCAGTGAGTCAAAGGTACCGCTATTGCAATGTAATTTGACCACACAAAAAGAAACATAGATCCTTTGATACAGGGCCAATGAGAACTATAGCAAATCCTAGGTATTATTTGAGGTATTGTTTTGGTTGATGTCTTCCCTTATGCTTTTGGCAAATACTGTATAACAAAAATAAATATTCCCTAAAGCAAGGTTTTCCTTTAAAATTCTTTTTGTATTTGTAAGATCCTTATGTGTGAAGAAAATCTGTTTGGCATCTTGCAAATATGATTATGGTGTGTGTGAATCAAGCCAGACTTATATTTAAAATCACTCTCATTTCCCATGGAAAAGCCAAATATTTGCATCCACTGTGAATTATTGAAATATTTCATTTTTTAAATCCACGGTTAGATTCACTTTTGATTTGGTCATGCATTAATCAAATTACAGTGAGCATATTACTTATTAATATTTCAGCGGTTTGTACAGACAGGTATTAACAATAATAGTCAATTGGCTTGCTGAATATTTTATATGTTGAACTGGAGCAGAGATTGAGAATGAACGGCGGTTTAACCCCTGCTGGGTCAGTCTTATCGATAGTGTCACATGGTTTCCCTCCACAAAGACACGTAAGGGTGGAAAAATGGATTAACTTAGGTTTGGCTCCTCTTGGGCCTAAAACCTTGTGCCTGGAAATAGAGGCCTTATTTAGACTCTCTCTCTCTCAGCTGCATGTGCAGTAATGAGCTCATTAAAATGTAGATCCAGGTATAAGGAGGACAGGCAGATAAGATCCTCTCATATTTAAAACTGAAAGCAGGCAGATCAAAGAATTATGTAGCAGTGCTTCCTATGAGGATAAATTCTCCTGTAAGCTCTTTATACAATATGTCCACAATGTAATTTATCATCATACATGAGAGACGTAAGAGAAATTTGATTGCATTCTTGATATTTTGGTGATCTTTTGATTCCTTATAAGGTTTCTATGCAGGTCTGAATTCTTGGTTTATTTGTGCTATTTGTATTATAAGGTTAAATTAGTATTTCATGGCTGGGTCTCATGTTAAGTGTCTCAGCCTGGCCCTGTATTGTTTTCTCCATTATATGGTCAGTTGTGCTTGGGTTTAAATACCAACAATGGCTTTCAATGCATTGCTACAGGGTGACATCACTGATGACAAATGTCCTTTTCATCGAATGGAATGTGATAATGTGGGATTACAGGTATAGCTGTTATAGACTTTCACAGAATCTAAATAGAAACACATAAGATGTCCCAACTGGTTTAAATTTATTTGACAGATACTTTTATAAAAAAAAAAACTATGAAATGTATTAAATTAAATGTATAATTTTTTTTGTCAGTACTTGCTTTCCATGGGACAGAACCCACAACCTTTGCACTGTTAACAGAATGCTCTACCAGTTGAGCTACAGGGGGGCACATGCATGTGGCGATCTTCAAACCACACAAAGGTAAAAAGTAGACTATACATAAACAAGAACTATATTAAGAAACCCTCTTTTCTCTTTCTTATAACATGTTTACATTTTAGTTGCACTGATAAGAAAATATATAGATTGATCTCATTTAGCTTTAAATGAATGATTAAAATCATTATTGATTACAGGTGACAACTATCAAACAGATGCAAAGACAGATCACTTGCCTTGTTTGTTTTTTCTCCTAACAATTTTTTTGTGTGTATGTTTTCCTCTCTAGACTGCTATTGTGTTCTTGTTTAGATTTGTAATTGGTACATTGTGTAAAAAACAGAAAAACAAGCCCAAGGGATGACATTTTTGAGTGCTGTTCAGCTATACATGATACAAAGTGTGAGCAAACTAACTCAGCTTTTCAACAATGTTGTAAAATCTGGCAGTACAAATAAAACAGAATTCGGTGTCTCCGGTGCTGTACACACAGGTACACCTTCACACTCAGGAAAGCATGGAAGGGTTAATCCTCAGTGTTGAATGTGTTCCTGCACAAGCAGCTGACTGTGAAGAGCCACTGTACATAATGTGCAAAGAGCGGAGCGCTAATCCAGGGTGGCGCTCTTCCAGCGCCTGGCCCTTGTGATGTGTGGCTATGGAGATAAATGAGGCTTCTGGGATTAAATCGTCCCAAACGCACCGACTGGTTAATTGAATCCTCCCTGGGGAGGCCCTCCCAGTGTAAGAGGTGTACTGTTAAAGAGAGCCAAAGAGCTTTTTACCTCCATGTAGGGCACCTTGGGAACATTCTGTGGGTCAGACTGTAAGACAAATCCTTACCCCATTCCCAGCCCTCGAAGGCAGATAATAAATCGGCTGTCATAATTCTTGCACTGCTGGGTGAGTTTGGTATGCACAGAGGTAGGTAGCATTTGTGTGCCTCTTTGTGTGGCTTCTTCTGGTGTTGAAACCATTTTGCCTCCAGGGCAATCATAAGGGCATAGCTGCTAGTTTAATAATCATTTGTGGTAATTAGCAATAATTAATAATAGATCATTAGTAATAATTAAGACCAACTATCAAACGCTAGTGCTACATAACTTGTCATCCTGGATGGCACCTTAGTCATGTGCCTTGATGGGAACTGGTCTTACTTAAATTGAAGAAATTCAACAGACCTTAGCCGTATCTAGGGACCAGAGTGACATATTGGATTTGGGCTGGGCTCTTTTGGCTTGGATCAGTAATCAACTACTATGAAACCATTTAGAAAGCCCTAGCGACCACATTGCAAAATGCTCAAATCACTCAGAACACCTCAAAAACTGCAAAGCAATGCCTTGGAAACCACCTACATCATCTTAGCATTTTGGGGAAACGTTTTGCAAAGGCATGAACAATGAACACATCTTCAAAACAATGTTAATACTGAAAAGCATTTTTGGTGGTGGCTATACCATCACTGTAGCTCAGTGTGTTTAAGGAACACCCACCTCCCCCGTTTTAAGCCCCTCGCTCTGTTAAAGACATTAAATCATCCCCAAATTTTCTCTGCTGACCCCAAAAATGATCCCATCACCTCCGGGGGACTAAGCAGAGCTAGGATCTGACACCGGTGATAAGCGTCTATCTGTTACACCACTGAGCTATAAAGTATTACCAATACGCATTTACAGAGGACTCACTAAACCATTGCTATAACAGACATCACTAAACCTTTGCTATAAGGTGCCTTCAGGTTATTTTATTACTTTGTTGGAATTAAGTTATAGATTAAATAAAAAAAATCAGCTGTGGAAATTGCACTATATATCAAGACAGGCTGTGCTGAATAAAGGATTTGTCACCAGGAACACTCAATCACTGTGTGGAGACATCCGAGCTCATTAGCATTTCCACAATGGCGCACCGTCGCCTAATAGAGACACAAAATCAAAAGACAGTTGCTTAAACCAAGAAAAAATCAGAGCCCTGCCTCACATTGGTGTATTAAGTAAATTGCTTTTCACATATGTAGAGCATGAATTTTACAGTCTAGGATTTAGAAATGAACACATTGAAACACCTTAAAACACCTGAAACTTCAAAATAACAGTCTTTTTTTAGTATGGAAAATGAACATTTTGTGCTAGATGAATTGTAGAATATTTTAAAGGTGAACCCCAGTGTTTTGGATTTTAAAAATACTTTATGAAATATTAATTAATAAAGTAAAAAACAAATTATTTTGGGAAATCAGATTAGAAATGCCTATTTGAGTCAGGATTAGAATGTTAATTAAACCTCTCTGACTTTTTAAGCACAATCTTTTGCTAATTCTAAAACGACAGTTACTTCAACAGGCAGACAGAAGGTTAAATCTTTATTTAAATAAATCCTTTATTTAATAAAACCTTTAAAATTTAAACCTTATTTAGACCTTTAGTGGGCTAGTTGTCACAAGAAAGTTAGAAAGAAAGAAAGGTTTTTTTTAAAAAAAACTCAAATTTCTTTTATATTTTAAAAAGCATCATATGTATGCTATACACTGTACTTTTGAACACAAAGTATCTTTTTTCATCTTCAGAGAAATGTTCCCAGGAATCTATGTATCCTGCATTATAAAAATCCCTGTGGTTAGATCTGCACCTCATCCATATGGTGGCAGTATTCCAAAGCTGTCTAACCTGAGCCCACCATCTCCCAGCCGCCCCCTCTACAACACAACTTAAACTCAACTGAACAAAGGACACAGTGAATCACATGATGACTGCCAGTCATTCAGAGACATTTAACACAATATTGCACTAAACACAAAGCATATGGTCTGTGTCACCCAAAGCCAATGCAAACAATAAAAACAAGCAAACTGTAATAGAGCATAACAGGTTTGATATAATTCCTTCTCAATAGCTCTGTGTTCTGAGATACCGCAATAAATTTAGTTTCTATTGTTAAGCTATTCCTCAGCATGCTTGGCACAATTGCAGATCCATTAAGAGTTATGTGGAGTATAAATTGTCAGCAATACGTTGACAAGAGCCATAAGCATTCATACAAAAGCTCTATTCAATATCAGCATAATGTTGCTTTCCATTAGAGAGGCATAATGTTAAAACAAAGGGCCGTTGTGGCATTAGGAACATACTATATCTTTATTTATCAGAAGGTGACAGAGTCATTATATCCTCATAAGTCAGTAGTTCTTAACTGCACTTTTACTGTGTAGTAAATGAGACCAAGAGGCCACATATTGGCCATGGATGAACTGTAAATGGCAAGGGCTCATTAGAATTCATTAGGCATAATTGTGTGCCTCTTATTACCTTTGGACGGACAGTGAGAGCTGTTCCAACCTGAGCATTACACTAATTCTTCATTTTCTCTCACAATATTATCTCTTTCTGAGGAAGATCATTTAAATGTTAATAGACAGCTTCCCTCTGCTGTTTAGCTATCAGTGTCTCTCCCCAGGAGTGCTGAGACCAACGTACGTGGGTCAAATTTACAACTAGGCCTGAATCCATTAAGACATGAGTCTTTTATTATATTTAAGATATTTCAGCATTAGCACTCTGGAGTGTTTAAACTACACTGAATCTGTAAATTGCTGTTAATTTCATGTTTTGTTTGATAACTATTATTGTTTTTTGTATAATTGCCTGTTATATTATTTTTATATTTATTTTTACTTTTTCTTTGAAGTACTTAATAATATGTACAGTACCAGGTCGATAATATATATCAAAGTACCACAGAATTACCACATCATACATTCCTGTACCATAGTACAGGTGGTCAGATCCATCAAAAGAGTCCATCTTTAAGTCTCTGTCATATTCTGGTCTTTAGATCTGGCTTAGCTCTTCTTTAATATCTATGTGATTTTGATGTAATTGAAGTCTTTGCTATAAGTCATGTCCCCCAGTTTTATGGGGAGCCAGAAACAAATGATTTGTCATTAGATGCAGAGGGGGTTACAAGAAAATATGATTGACAGCAACACCTTGAACCAATGCCAGCAACATGGGGAACAGGTTAAAACCCCTGCTCTCCAGGGTTATTGAGCTTTAAAGAATCCCACAACCCCTTTTTCCCCATAACCCAGCCCAGTTAATGAGGCCTCTCCTGGGGCAGAGGTTTACTCCAGAGGGGGTAAAGAGGCCATCGTGCTGCTCATTTACAGGCAACACACAGCCACGACTGTCCACTAATTGGTCTGAATTGGCTCATTTGTTTTGATCGTTGAATTTTCAATTCAGAATGCTAACACCACTCCAAATTTACACACACACACACACACACACACACACACACACACACACACACACACACACACTAGAAATACAGGTAAGGCAGTGGCTTTTTTGTACTTTTGTTGGTTTTTGAATACACTATGATTTCCCAACAATGGCACATACCACCTCTACACAAACATGCTAAGGTAGGTATTGTCTAGAAAGCACACAAAATGTGTATGCATGCACACACAAATACAAACACACAGTGTGCCACAATCCTCTGGGGACTGTGGCGGTTGCTGTCTGTGGTACATTTCAAAGCATCTAACATCAAAACTGACGGAGGTTGAGAGAGGAGCCCTTTAGCTGGCTGGTATTAAATATTGATGGACTAAAGATATGCAGATTGTTTATTGACTGGCTTCAAAAGGCAAATGGGAAAAGGGTGCATCTGCCTGGTCGGTGCCCCTTCAACCATAATCGCTTTGTCTGATTTTTTTGGAAATTCTGTTTGAATTTGTACTGCTAAGTCTTTGTGTCACCCGCGGTTGTAATTACTAGACATAAACAAGCAATTAAAGGAATAATGAACCAAATATGCTGCAGAGCTTAAATGGTGTTTAGATTTAATGGGTTGGCATTGAGCAGAATAACCCATGGAGTCCCGCACAAGTGCTCTGTTAATACTCACTAATAGCTTCAATTATTGGCAATTATTGCATACTCAGGGTAAACAAAGGATGATGTTTTTGTCACCTGACGGCAATGACATTTCCAGGTGATGTTTGCCTCTACAATGTGCAGTTCTGTATTACAGACTCTTATAAATGAATAAAGTAGAATTTCTTCTAAGGTATGAGGTGGGCAAGATGAGATGAATTTGGTGCTGTCAGTTGTGGTCTAAAATTGTTAGGCTGAGAAAAGATGCTTAATTGTCCCTTTGTATACAATATTTGAGATTCTTTATGGTAGCAAATACATTTTCCACTTGATCTGGACTGTTTTAAAATAACTACTTAAGGTCTGCAAATGTTATCAGAAACATATCAAGATAATGAGAATAATTATGCTACAATCGGGCGACCACTTGTGTGTGCTCAAAAGAAACATCAGGGTAAAGGAAGGACAGAAAACCAATCAGAGAGAAAACACAAATAGCCGCAATACGCTTGGGGCACAACATTGGCTAAACAGTGGAAAACGATCTCTGGTAAACAACAAGTGGATAAATCTGTTATTTGGAAAGTACCCCAAAGAAGATTTAGGGATATAAAGATGTGCTTCTAATATTTCATGATGGCTTTAAGCTAATTTTAATACATGATCTTAATCACACTGTAATTTAAAATATTTTTCTTCCACTAGATTCCTACATGAATATCATGTAATGGCAAAATTCTGTGTCATTGGCTTTTGTTTTAAACATTAAAGCAGTTCTGGATATTACTTCCAACTTAATGCACCACTATTTTAAACTGCAAATATGCTTCAAATATTTGACTAAAATCTAAGATTAGCATTACAATTACCCTACATGGATAATGCAAACCTTAGCTTAGTGAAAGCTTTGATTGAAGAATGCAGATAACATCTAAGCAAAAACTAAGCAATTTAAAAGTAACATTTGTATCTAGTGTTATAAATATTAGTTGGTTTAGCAAAATTACTATTTACACAATATTTGCATGTGCTATTCTTTTTATAAAGGCTTATGAAGGTATCATATCAGCATGTGAAGCAATATTTTCATGGCGCAGGTCAAAAAGCATCAACTGTGTCATCTATGCAGATGTTTTAATTTTAAAGAGAATCTTATAAGATGGATGCCTATGTAGAAAGAGGCCCCTGGCTAGGTTTTGGTACAAAGCCACTATCAAACACCAAACGTAATCTATTTAACAGTGGTATGGTAACATTGCTACTGCCCAGCCTTTTACAAATAGCCAAACATTCCATGACTGGTGCTGTGGGTGGCCAGTACACCGGCTGCCACTGTGCTTCATCATATACTGATCACACCACCCATCTCTGTGCCAGACATTGAGTCACTGTGCCAGCCCTCTGTTGGTCCTGACAGTGTGGCAGTGTGGCAGCATGCTTCTACTCACCGGTAGTGATGACGTTGTGGCACAGATACCCCATCGCAGATGTTGTCATGCTGGGAAGGACCACTGGGAGTTAATCCCTTTAAGGGTCGGTTGAGCCAAAACTCTGCATGGTATACATTGCGCCAGACTTTGTACAGCAGAAACATTTTCCAAAAAATGTGTATTATCAGGAATTGACTAGATTGTGATTTTTGTGTGACAGGTGGTTGGGAAAAGGGGTTGGAAAGTAAGGGATATGTGATTCATTCCACAGGAAAATCAATTCAGAGGCGGAGACAGTTTGGTTTTGATGAAAGGTTGCAAGACATTTCTTTGGAAATCTCTGCAGTGCTAAAACATTCACAATAAAACTGTGTTAATAGTTTCAAATATTTAATGTTAAATCTAAAGATCTTAAACACCATAAAATATCTGTTCTGCAACATAAATAACTTGTTGGGGTATAACTATGCCTTCTGAAAGCTAACGGGATAGACAGCTTTACAGTTTGGTGCTTGTGGGCATGACATTTTAACATATGTATTAGAAAAAAGGCTTTTGTTGTCAATTTTTAGAGACAACTGTATGACACCTGTCACTAGTACAGGTGAGAGGTAAAGACATGCACTGTATCCCAGTGATGGTAATGATTCAATCTCCTTTCTCATCCTTGGCTGAGCAATCAGGGTGGAGACAGGCAGGTCAGAGGGGTTAGTGAGGTCCCTGGAGACCCCAGATTCCAAACCACACTCATATTTGAACATACATGTCCTTCCTGTGCGTGTAGATGCAAGACCTTTCCTGTCAATCACGCAGCTGTTTCCATATTAGTCCAAGGACTGAAGACCCCCTACGCTGTGCTGACAGTGATGACTGTGGTAAACAGATGATTGTTAGTGTACATGCTGAAGAATCTCAAAAAAATGTGTCTGATTCATAATTGATCAGAGAATATATGATGTGCATAAATTATACGGTGACCTTATAAAATGTTAACACTAACGCAATATGTTAAACAGGACTTTCAGAATTTAACAGAATTGCCCTAGAGATAGACTGTAAAGAGTCCGTCTGACAGCCATCCTGCACTTCAATTAGGGGAGATCGGGGCTAGTTGTCATTTTCAACTCTGGAGTAAATTTAGTTTATAAAACCAATTTTAGGGTATGTGTCCACTTTGTCTTGACTACCAAACACGTACTGGACATTTCCACAGTTACAGTGCAAAGAAACAGACATATTGATAATTTTATCACTTTGACCTTGTGTGACAACATTAACCAAAAGTGAAGATACTAATATTATAACACAGTAGGATAAACAGTGAATAAGAGCTTCAGTAATGAATTATCTGAGGGCTAAGGTGTGATGAGACATACATATATATATATATACACACACACACACACACACACACACACACACACACACACACACACAAAGACATATATGCTCAGCCCTGCTATTATGTGCCTTTTACCAATTAGAAGGCTTACATATTTATAAACGCTGCAGTCAGCAAGCATTTATGCAATCATAAAATTATCATGTAACTAAAAATGTGACCCCGTTCTCATGTGACTATCAGTCAGGGTCACACTTTTATTGTGAATATCACAGTCCCAGTGGTTATATTACTGTTTAAACACCAGCAATACATGACTACAAACGTTGTACAGCTTGAAGCAACAAAATGCAGGCCAGTATATCCATTTCAGTGTAGCAGTATATCTGCTACACATAAACTTTCAGTGTTTAATCTCTTAAAATGAGGGGATGGCAGATTGACAGCTTTGCTGACTGGGCTGTTAATCCTTCCCACCATCCCCCACCAGTGCACACACACAATCATGATCTGAACAAAGAAACTCATCGCCACCGCGTGTAAATCAATACCATCACACACATACTAACACATGCTCACCCTCACACACAAAACTCCACACTCATCCATTACTGCTATCAATCTATCCTGTCTCTGTCAGCCATCCAGACATACACGTACTGCTTAAATAAGCTTGACAGTTAAAAAAGACCGGCACACTTACACAAGCGCACTCACATATGTGTCTGAGTACCCAAGGGCTACATCACTGTGAATCAAACCTGTTCAGCCCTGAAGGTCTGTGTCAATGAGACCTACAGAGTCCTTATTACCGCTGATTCCTGCTGTAAGACAACGCCAGCTTTACACTCAAAATGCACCTAAGAAAGACAGATCTCAAGATAGATCTGGAGTCTGATTCCAAGCTGCTGTTTTCAATACACTGGAAGTGAAAAGGCACTATGATTTTAAAGCTCCAATAATGGCAAAAGAGACACCAAGAATCACAGAAATTGTCAGTATGACTTGTGTGACCAGGGCTGGAAATAGTGGGAACGAGGGAGAGAATTTTAAAGGGACAGCGTTCCAGTTTAAACTGATTATATTTCTAGGGAAATTTAAAGGATTTCTATAGTTTATCAAACAACTTCTATATTATATCTGATAGCTTTACAAAAAGCATTCCAAGTTTTGCACATAAACACCAAAAATGTAATAATGAAAACATAGCAAAAGGGTGTGTCGATGGTTGACTGCACAATGTAGACTTTCATGGTTGCTCATAATACCAGCAAACTGCAGCCAATAGAAATGCTGCTTTTTCTGGACACAGGTCCCGACAAAACTGATCCTGAGAGCAAATTACCTCAGGTACAAATTTTGATAGGGACATCTGAAATGATCCTGGTATTAATGTAAAGTTTTATCTAGTATTACATTAATGTAGTATTATGCTAAACCGGGATGTCATTCCACAGCAACATAACTCAAGCCTTATAAGCCAATATATCTTTATATATGGATTTGTACTTTTATGGCGCAATTATAAAAACACACAGAGCACTCATCACATTCTGCAAGGTGTTCCACTGAAAAAAATTACAAATTTTTATACAAAAAAAAAACAATTTTATTTTTTAAAACTAAAATGAGAATTATTTTGGGGTGGAAGAATTTTTCCTTTGAATAAAATTTTTGAAAGAGGATTTTTAAAACTGATCGCAGCTCATTTGGCATCATTTGTGTGGAATAATACAGCGCCGCTGCAATGCGTGATGGGATGGGCATCATCAAGGACCTCGAGTAATGGAATATAGAGGTACCACTTATTTTCACCCACCCTTCACTGACATTCAATGTGGCATGGCCAAAAAAATCACCATGAGTGTCTGCCATCACGCTGCACATAATTGTCTGCTGCACTTCTCTTAAACCCCCTGGGGTTCAAATGAGCCTGCGGCCATCGTCTTTAGACAGGGTGAAAATGAAAAAAGAAAGACTGGGGGGTTAGAGGAAGGGATGTGAGAGAGAAAATAGAAGAAAGAAAGCAAGAGGTGGAGAGAGAAATAGATAATGTTAATAAGGAGACAAAGACTATTACGTGTTCTCAAGGGAAGGTGAACACAAAAGGAAAAATTGAGGTGAGTTAAAGCATCTGATTGTGGCAAAGTGTTTCGGAGTTGACGGCATTAATAGCTATTTGTCGATCATTTAGCAATTTTGAATGTGTTTTAAAACACGTGTTTTGCCAGAATGCAGGTAAATTTATAGATTACAAGAAATGTGTAGATTTGTGACATCCACAATGTGTGCCATTTTAATAAACTATTATTTATTTATTTTACAATTTTTATTTTATTTTTTTTTTGAGAGCAATTGTGACTTGGCAAAGACGTTTTCCCTTGGGATTAATAAAGTTTTTTGAATCAATTTTAAATCAATAGCACTGAAGCACAGTGGGTATTGTTTACTGTTAAACTGATATACTGTTAAAATGTATTATTTGGTTTGTTTCTAGCTGTTCTAGCACTTTTCATTGTCTGATGAACTGTTAGCATTCACTGTTTAAAAGCAGACTAGGCCATTTTTTTTCAGAAACACTTTTGTTATGTTGGTTGAAAGCAACACTAAGTGGTCTAAATAAGTTGATATATTAATATCTCTTTTGTAGAAGCTGAAGGACCATAAAATGTTTGTCCAGTCATTGCATTCTGTCTATTAATTACTATAAATACACATGTGTTGGAGAAGGCGTGGCTTTGGAGAACACTGAAGGGACCATGTTGTAATGTGACAGCATGAGGAGGGGCCTCAACTTTCAACGCCCCCAATGAAACCAAACACACATTCAAAATAACTAATAATTATTAATTATACACAAAGTCACAATATCCACAAATACAAATTACTGAAAGTGAAAATATCTTAAATTCTACAAATAGCATTAAAGTACTACAGCAGATTCCTGATGTGTTTATTGTTTACAAGCCTCTTATCTTTATTTCCATTAAACTCTCAGGCTCACACAAGAGACTGTCTACTGCCTCTGAGCGCCTTTGATATTTAGAACTAATGCTACAGAACAACCAATATCAGAATCTTGTTATTTTTTCTCCATTTGTGTATTCTCAAACCTAACCGCATAAAGTTACGCTAGCCTTGTTGATCTCAGTCTACTGAGAAAAACATGAGACATGTAATTTCATATTTTAATATCCTTTCAAAATCTCTGAAAGGTTGTAAGAGGATCTTTACACCTTTCCAGGCGTTCGATCCCCTGTGGTCAATGACAGGCCCAGAATATGTCCAAACACCATCTGTTATCCTGAATAGACTTTAGTTTAAGTAATTTAACTTGCAGGATGCCAATGCCATGCTATCTAGGAATCCGGGTTCATAGTCCTAGTTTACCAAAGTGAAATTAGTTGCAACAGAGGAATTCTGGGAAAAAATGTTGCTCCCTATTGTCTCTGCTTATAAGATATCCACAACAACAGATTATTCCAAACTGAAGTGATTTTGAAATCATTTAATTACTCTTGCGCATATGAATCTTGGGTTGTGCCAAATTTGATGGAAAACACCATTAGTGTAGTAACGGATCACAACATGCCAAGTGTTGTGCAGAAATGTAAATGAGATCTGGGGGCTACGGTACAGCAGGGGAATTTTTAAAGTTAACTTAAATTTCAGTGTGGTTTTCATACAAAGCTGTTGAATGCTTTCATAACGCTTGTAATATTGTGCATGATTTTAATTAACATAAGTTGTGAACATTTGCATTATTGTCTGTTGTTGTACAGAAAACAACACTTTGAACATTTTGTACGCATCTCATTATGTATTCCAAAGAAAAAGAAGGAGAAATGATGACAGAATTCTGATTCTGAATAACATTAAGAATAATGTTTTCACTTTTTGAAATCTTGACCCATTAGAACTGCGTTGCTGAGTCACAATGTTTTCACAATGTTTCAACAAAACATTTTAACATTCTGTCTGTCCTTCAACGTGTTGTTCCTCATGACTCTAGCGTTTTTATTGCTCTGCCAGAGTTTTAGCTCCTAAGGGGAACTCACTAACACATTCTGACAACATTTGCGTCCATTTAGCCAAAAATGTGCACAAGGCTCCTTATGGTTTTACAAGCTTATCTGACTTGGCACAATATCTGTCGCTGTTGGTATGTATGTGGCCCACGGCTCCAAAAACCAAAATGAAGGGAATAAAAACTTACTGATCTTTGCTGGTTCACCGCAGTTGTATAAAGATGAAACATTTACAAGTTAAATGTGCCTGGAATGTTTTTTCCAAACAGAAGCGTATTTTTTTCTGTAAACATTACTGCTAGCAATATGTGTGTCAGAAAGGTTAAAGTTCCTGGGACATGTCCTCCAGCAGTGCCTGGAAGAAGTTAGGGGTGCGAACTGGAAAGGCCCCATTTCTTACACTCGTGTGATCTCACAGAGGGGGTGAGGATAAAACACAGACATGACGCCCCCTGTTTCAACTCCAATGCTGAGATGCAGCTCAGCGGGTAGCCGGGGAGTAATGCCAACAACAACCAGCCCATTCGAAAGGCAGCATGGAAACAAAGGGGAAAATGCTGGCTGCACAGAATCTGTAAAGTTATTGAGTGTGTGGAGTATAATTATGGTCCTTTCTCATGTGAGACACAAGCACATCTGGTACACCAGTCTGCCCTTTATCTCAGACCGCCTTCTTTCTCAGTGTGGCAAGCATGTACACTCATTTAGTCTCATTAAGGCAGTTTTTTAAGGACTCAAATGCTGGAATAACATAAAATATTATTATATTATATTTTTGAATGTTCTGGCATAAGGCGATTTAAAGGAGATGGTTGGACCATGAAAGCAGGAACAACAATACACTATGAATTCAGGTCTAATGGCTACCTGATACACTGTTATACTGAACCTTACTTTGATTTTTAAAATATCTCATTATATATGTAAAGACAACCAAAGGTAATGTTTGTCGAATGATAACTCCTAAATGACTATAGACTCCAGAGTTTTGAGTGGGAGTATGTAGGGGGATGTTTGGAAAGCCTGTTTGTCATTATATTTTTAATGATGATGCTAGTGGAACAACAACTGTACATGTCACAGAATGTGGTTCCTTGAAATTCGCCAATTTAAAGACAGTAATTTCCTGTTTTTTTGTAGTGGAAAGTGGTGGCAAATGAGTTCTTTAATAGATGTATAGATGTTTCCACAGTTTTTAACATATGTTCATTTGGTTTTATTTCCACATTTCCAATTAAATTTGTCTCTGTTTTAAACACATATTTAAACCCACATTAATTGTCAGTTCCTCAATTTTAAATAGCACCTACACTCACTCTTCATGGAAGACTATTTACCAATCCTCTCTTCTCAATGTAATAACAGATTTACACGCTGCGCCATATCATTCTCCATATGGCAGACCTTCTGGCCTACACACACTTTCACAAAGCACCCAATTTTAGCTGCTTAGTTTTCCTATTTTAGCCTCAAATGTGTATAGAGCAATGTTCAGATAAGCACTTAAATGGCCATATACACCTATTCCCAACATCTGTAGACACTTTGTGATGGCACACAGAAGCAATCTAACTGAAATGACTCTGCGATATAGCCATGAGCGCATTTACACACACACAAATAGAAACTATGCTAGATTTGTATAACAACCAGTTTGGGGCAAAAATAATTAAGTACAGTAACTTCTTTTCAGTGGTGTGGACAGTTCTTGAATGTACACCAGACTTTATGCCACAATCAAAATCTGGCTACATAAGACTGTTGACAATTAGCTTGACTTCAGCTTGACTAACAGTTTAGTTCAAGTACAATTTGTAAGAATGACCCTAATATCCAATATGCTGGTGCACATATGGTGCTATAGCTACCTCATCCATGCCCCACAAAAACCCCAACAAAAAAAAAATAGTGTCAGATATCGTCTCATGACCTATATGGAATCAAACAGTTTTATTCCATGGCTAATCGACTTATTAATCACAAAGAGGAGATTGCTAGACCAATGTTCCCATATCATTCAACAGGGTGCCTTGTTATGTTGCATTACTACAATGCATTGCCAGAGGCCTGCTTAGCCGTTAGCCTCACCCCACCTCATTTATATGGCTGATATCAGACTGCAGGGTTCTGCTTTAGACATGTGATGGAGACGAGCATATCTGCTATATAGCGATTGAGGATTAGCTCAGTGCCATGCGTGAAATGACTTTGTAGCATTATGAGAATGTCAAACTGGTTATCTGATAGAACTTTGGTTGACTGGGACTTCAGTGTGAATTGGGATTAATCAACAGCTCTCACAAAACTCTGACGAGATGAAATGGAGAAATGACTGAAATGAAATCTCACAAAGACATTGACTGGCACAGCGATTCGGGCTATGAATATTTGATAGAAACTATTCTGTACCAACTATATTTATGTTAAGGGTAGATTTTTAATGACAGAAAGCAGAATTTAATACTGAACTCCAAACATATCTAGAAATTTCCATATCCCACATCCATTTTTCCTTAACATTCCATTCTGGATTCTACCAGTATACAGGACAAAACATATACTAGTCTTTTTAACAGGGTTTTTCAACAATGAGGTCAGAAACACACAAAACACAGTGAAGAAAGAATAGAAAATGAGGTTAAACAACTCTATAGGGACAGATGGCATGTGTTCCACTTGATACATGACATATGATGTGTTTCTTTTGCTAAATAAAGAGTTCATATGTCAAAGTCAAGGACAGCAGCAATACGGACAAGTTTGGCCTGAAAGAAAAATTAAACACACCCAACTCCCTCCTCTGTCACTCTCTTCACCAAAAAGCCCTTGGCCTAAAAAAGGTTGAAAACCTCTGACTTAGAGAATCACAATGGTTCTGAATACCAAGTTACATGTGTACTACCGTCTTTGATTCAGGGCCACTTTTTAGGATATTTTTAACATTCTAGTTAGTGAGCTATGTGGTACACCAGGGGCCACACAAGTTTGTTACAGTAATGAATTATAATTTACAATTATTTTGAAAGGTAGAAAATATAGAGGACGAGAACCAAATAATTAAAAATGAAATAATTGACAACAGATAACTGAATTCTGGAACAATAATAGATAGCCTGAGGTGATAACACGACTATGGTGTGATCTGTCAGCCAATCAAAATCAAACATTTAACAGCGGAGTTGCATCGCTGGTAGTAAAGATGACAAACATTGTCATATGACTTCACTGATCTTCAATTTCACTGAAGATCAGTGTTTGACTGGTTTGGGAAATTTGAATTCCTGTTGTCATGATTTATGGTAAATGCTAAACACGTGAACAAATGGCATTTACTTATGAAGATGAATAGATCCATTCACTCATGTCTAAAACAAGAACAAGGAGGTCACTGACAACCCTGACATGGGGGGCACAAGACAAATTCAAATCTCAGTCTGACAGCTTGACGGTGGTCACAGGTGGACACGGTACCTCATTCGCACAAAGGCAAGGGTCACCACAATCCAGACATCATTAGTTAGGTGTCACATCATTAATTATACTGTTGGATTAATTTATTTTGTGTTTCACACTATTTAAAAGTGGTAGTTCATCTCTGTGACTCTAAGAAGTGGAAATCCCCTGAGAGTTACTTCAAATTTAAGTGTTGTGTGAGTGTTGATTTTTGTGAAGGCCAGTTGTGCACAGACAACTGATAAAAAAACAAAAGAGGCTTTCGCAATCTACTAAATGACTCTCTCCCTTTATGTTCAAATCAAACTCGACTGTGTGGTCATACTTAAAATTACAAGTACAATGAATGACAGCCCGCAGTAAGAGATCATTTTACAACACAGAGCCATAAACTCCAACATATAAAGAGATTCATTACCCTGCTGCTACTCCCGGCCATTTTTTAGTAGCATTACTGCTGACAAATTGTGTTTAGCCAATGCCCCGTGAACTTATGACAGGCCGGATTCACACCAGAGTCTTTGAAGATCAAGAAAACAGCTGTAAACTGGTCCACTTAATAACAGTGTCCAGGAAATTTAAAATGTGATCCCTTTGAAGTGTGGTGTGAAAGAAACACAAGCAGATTTTGGTAAGTTAATCAGACTCAAAAGTTCTCCCCCTCTTGCTTTCTGTGAATATAAAACAGTCTCATTAAGTGAGGCCAGGGCTGCGCTCTGCATACTGCCACCAAATGCTCTACAACACAGTGGTTTATAGAACTAGAAGCCACATCAGACAGACGGGTGCCCCACTTTTCCCTGAAAGAAAATTCATGTAAGTCTGAGCTTCATGTAAGTGCACTAATCACTCAGAGACACAGGCTTACAGCACAGTTTAATATATGCTATAAAAGAGCTACTGGGATAAAATGACTATATATTTATATGTCCCTGTCATATTTATCTTAATAAACTGCATAAAATAATACATTGTTAAGATGGAAATCATATTACACTACTGAGTTTTCTTTTATCACAATATCACAATTAAGTGACCATTTTTAAAAAATACATTACTTTGGTTTAAGTGGATGTTGTCATTTTTTTTTAAATATTAATTAAAACTCATCAAACTAAATCAGTTATTTTCATGTTTTAAGTAACAATCACTCAACAGGAAGTGACATTATTTTGGCGGGAAAACAACAGCACAATAGCAGTATTATGTTTTATATAAATGTTTTTAAATCTATTATATAGTTCTCATTAGTTTGTCTGACATCATCAGGCCCTGTTTGATCATTTCAGAATTTTTATTTTTAGTCATGTGTAAATATAAACAAGAGTTTAAAATGTACAACATAATAAAGAAGGGGAAAGGAAAGACATGTAAACTTGGTGTTATCCAGAAGTCTGTACTGAGGCAGCTAGAGATAACAGGCTGGGCTGCCTCTGATCCCAAATGAGGAGCAGGTGATAATGAGACACTAGCACAAAGGGTCAAAGGTCAGTTCTACGTCAGTGTCTCACATAAGTGACAAGTCTTGCTCATGCCAGACTAAAATTACTTTTGTTTTACAAAGAGCACCCAGTCACATAATGAAATATGGGTTCAGATAGATGTGAGGTGTGGACAGACTCATAATATGCACATGCTTACAAATTAGCAAGCGTCTGGAATGCTGTCTGTATTACACCCCACATTAAATCTTTCCTCTTGTCAATGCCTAAGGGTAGAGACCTTGCTTGTGTTAAACTTTCTCATTTAGTCCATCAACAGACTGAACTAATTTCTCTGCCCAAGTATAAATGACATAATGAGTATTTACTCAAATATTATATCTGTTTGAAAGATGGTATATAACCGCACATCTGTCTCCAAGCATGACCATAACAAAAAGTTCAACTCAATTAACACATATGCATGCTGGAAGACACCGAGTTAAAATTTTACTCAATTTTAACTCATCCGCATTATGCAGCTTTGTTTGTCCATTACTGGAATGCAATAGAACAAAAGCATCTGCTAATTAAAATGTACAATGTTTTAATTAAGGACTATTGACATTTATTTAATTATGCCACATACAATTAAACTGTATACAAATGTATACAAAAGACTGTTGCATTTTACAGCTTGCATTTATGCATCTGTTTAGACATTTAAAAGTGAAAGGGCATTTAAGGTACATAAATTTAAACAATCCCTGCATGTCCTGTGAATCAAACCTACAACTACAGCACTGTTAGCAAAATCCAAAGGGACTTGCAGTGAATTCAAGGTATATGTTTTTATCAGTACTTGTGTTCCCTGGGATCGAATCCACCACCTTTGTGCCGCTAACACAACACTCTACCAATTGAGCTATTTTTTGTGCTTTGTGCTTGCATGTTTGCATATTGCATAGTTAAGGAACTTCTATGTTAAACATACTACCAACCTAAAAATATATTTTCAAAGTATTTTCAGAATTGTTCAGAATAGCTATAATGCTTATTGTTTTTAAAAGAGCATTTAATAAAAGCCCTAAATTGGCATTAACAATGGAAATTTGTAGAGCAAAGTGCTTTAAGACAGCATATACTTACCATCCATTTACAGTCAGCTATAAGTGGTCAAGCATTAGTTGCCTGTCTTGTTCACTTGTGTGTGAAAAATGTTTTTTTTATGTGCATGATTTTGTGCTCAGTGGTGACATTTAAAATGGTTAAAGGTTAGTGATAATTCCACAGATGGCTTTTGTGAGCTTTCGTCTTCATAATACACCACTGGAACCACTGAGGTAATGGATTTACCATTTTAAGAAAAAAATCAAATAAGTTTCAGTTATTTATTTATTTTTTAACACCATAATCTACCTTTCCTCTGTTCTTTATTTACCATTCCTTCCTTACAGATCATCTCACTCTTACGTTGACCTCACAGTCAGACAATCATGACAGGTCAGCTCCACAGCAGCTCAGACAGATGGTTGGCTGGTCTGCCCCACGGCCCTCCATGTACAAGGTCAACCCCCCATGCCCTCATCTTGGTCTTTCAGCCTGTTTCTTCCCCCTGAGCTTTTAGGCTCTGACATCCCTACACGTGCCACCCAGGTGAGGAGGGGCATTGACCCTGTTTAATCCCAGATTCCCCTGGGAGGAGAAGGGCTGGTTCAGGGTTTGTTGATGGAAACTCTTTATTATGTTAGTGGTCGTGACTGTTTTACATTCTGCTTTTTCAGCCAATGAGGATTTGCCTCTTATGATTTCAGATTCCAATTACATTTACATTTATTCATTTGGCAGAAAGTGAGTCCAAAAGCAACTTACAGTGAATTCAAGGTACACATATTCTTAATCAGGACTTGCCTTCCCCTAGGGTCAAACCCACAACCTTTGCAGTGTTAACACAATGCTCTACCAGTTGAGCTAACACGAAAGCTTAAAATTAGTTTCATTTACAATTAAAAATGTAAATGAAACTAGTGCATGAATAGAGATAAACAGACCCATTATTCTCTTGATAATATAATAAACACTGCCTAACTCGCTACTTTTTTGGATTGCTAGTTGAAAGGTAAGTTCTTAAGCCTGTATATGATCTATCAAGTAAACATGTGGGAGTTTAGTGGGTAGCACTGCTGGCTAACTTCAAGAAGCTTCCTGGTTTTAGCCCCAGCTAAGCCAGGAGTCCTTTCTATATGAAACATGTTCTACATGGATGTTATCTGGGTTTTCCGGGTTCCTCCCACCGACAAAAACATGCAGATTAGGTGAATGTGAATAAAACAGACTTTGTGGGCTTTGCTAAATACTGGCTCTACCACAAATATAACTATAGAAGCTGGAATGGTGTGAAGAAAATAATAAATCAAGTGAACGTGATGTACATGAGGGAAGTTCAAGTGAACTTCACATGTTCAGTATTAACGGTTTGAAAACCACAGCATATGCACCACAACACTGCCTTCCTAATACAAGTCTTATTGTATTTTAGTGCTTGGTCTTTTGCCAGCTTTGTGTGCCAGAGCAGTGATTTAAATGGTGATAAACTAGAGGCAGCCAGACGATCTCACAGAGAGAAGTTGGAAGCCTAATTACATGGACATCCCAATATGCCATCCTAAATCAATGGACGCCTAGTCGAGGAAGAAAGGAGGCCATTCATCCTAATCCAGAGATGGACGAGAGCATTGATATGCAAGAGGAACGGTAAATATTGACGGCCGTGATCAATGATCTATGATCAGAGGGAGTGTGTACCTGCCAGAGGAAAGATACATCCTTTACCCTGAAGCTCCCTTTCATCAACACCCAGAGGGAAAGAAGACCCCACCCCTTTCTTCTTTAATCCAATGAGGTGAAACTTCTTTACAGTAACTTCAGGGCTTTGTTAGCTTTGTTTATGCACAATGTAATTAGTGTGATAGTCAATAAAACAGTGGGAGGCCCGATCGCAATGGTGAGTTAATGTGGGTGGAGGCAAACTGGAGTGTTTCATAGTTGGCATTCATACAGCACTAGAAGGAAGGTAATGATTGGAGCAGTTTCTAATGGACCTGTTTGACTAACAGATATAGCAGTGGGCTGCAGGGATGAAAGTGGGCTTAAAACAGTGCCTTATAATGGCCCTTCACAACCCACAGTCCACACTAAAACTAAGCTATTGCATGCCTATATACAGCTAATGCATATAACTAGGTTCCATATACCTAGTTATATGGAAAGGGGGCATGTTTGCAAGAATTAACTGAATGGTGTAATGCTATTTCAGCACATTTATTACCTGGTTAATCTGAATTATGGGTGATTATTTAAAAAATTAAGATACTGATTGTTAACTAAACAACTTAGCTTAAAAAGTTTGCAAATTCACATTGGTCCCGTGCTTCCTTTGGCAAGCTCACCCCTTGTTGACAGAAATTTAGGCCAGGATTGGTGTAGAATCTACCAGCACTCAGCAAAGTCAAAAATTCAGCCACTGAATTTTCAGCCTATTCAGCCACTAGCAAGGGGTCATTAAAGCTGAATTTTACACCTACACTTCAGCACACACTGTAAACTTGCCCTGGATATTTATGGAGGTTTTAAGCATCCACCACATCACTCTCTGAGGTGTCACAAAACAGCTGTAATCAGGAGTTAGGAATGAGTCCCTGTCTGCTGCTCTCTTCACTTTCAGTCAATAGAGTTGCAGTGTAAAGTCAGCCGTAAACACTTACTACTACACTATATGTGCCATTGACTGGTCTGCACAACCAGCAACACTTACATCTGAAGAAAGTGGCTGTGATTTTTCTGAAGAAAAATAATGAGCCAATTAATTTCAGTCAGTTGGAATGTAAGTTTCAATGTTTTTTGCTTTTGTGCAATTTCAGAATTTTTTTAGATTAATGTGTCTTGTTTTAAAATGGTTAAGAATGCTGTAGAACACTGGCATTCATTTAACTTTAATGGGCTGTATTTATCATTGTTGGCTAAACTACATGCATTTTTACACTGCAAAAACCAGTATCACAGCAATCGCTTATTCATCACATTTTGCAGCCATGTTGTACTTAAATGAAGTGTCACTGTTTGCACCTTTTTCCTGTTCTTTGCACATGATTGGTCTATTAATCCCTCTATTTTCCAAACAAACTTGTCTCTGAGTCTAATGGGGCTGGAGTCTATCCCAGCAACTCAAGCCATGTTATGTTACCATTGCCAATATGTTACCATTAATAATAATATATACAATATTAATAATAGATATGGTGTGTTAGTTTATTAATGAATTAATAACATTGGCAATTAATAACAAACTCCTTAACTGGATTTTCCTTTTTGTTTGTTTTCTTTGTGCACTTTTAAGCTTCGCAAGGCAATAGAGCTTGTTCATCCATGCTTTATTGATTTATTGTAAGTTACTGCAGCAATGCACTTTAATTAAGAGTGTACACTAAGGCCTGAGCTAAAAACAGTCACAGTTAGCTGACCGTGCTTGAACACGTATCCCTTACAAGCAGTCCTGCCAGCTGAACCATTGTAAAAAGAAACCTGTGAACTGTTTTAAAACAGTTCACAACTTCAAAAAGCAGAAAGTTAATTACAATAGCAATCAAACATGAGTTACTGCTATGCCTGGGTGGAGATGCAATAAAGAAACAAAGCAGGCCTTTGAAACTTTGTATAAATTGTAACGCGTAAGGCGGTTTATGCACATATAGTCTAACTGAGGCTGAAGTACAAACCTTTTAATTGGAGGAGAGACTCAACCTGTGGGTCTCCAATTTTGATATTTGTTTTTAAATATTTGCCATATATAGTTTATTCTCTGTCCTCCTTTTATTTATGAGTGAGGGCCAGTGACCCTTGTATGCCTCTCTTATCTCCACTTTCCAGCTGTGTTCTGGTGGGAAGAAACATTTTGGGATAAAGATCCTGTCTGGGCTGTAACCAGAGAGAGAGAGAGAGAGAGAGAGAGAGAGAGAGAGCTTTTTGCCTAAATGGAGATCTGGAGCTGTCTACTGTACGTTTAAAGACCTCTCAGTCGTATGTAAAGTAAGCTACAAACTACAAAAAACTTTGCAAAGCTATACTATTGAAAAAATAAACTACAAGGAAAATGCTTTAAAGCAACACACAGTACATTCAAGGTGTATGTTTTTAGCAGTACTTGCATTCCCTGGGATCAAACCCACAACCTTTGTGGTGCTAACACAACACTCTACCAGTTGAGCTACAGGAACACACATCCAGCTTTAGTTAAAAATGCGTGACAAGGTCTCTGTGCTGTAATCATCTTTCCAAACCTAATACACAGTAGTCTGATGCTGTCATATTGTGATACCATGCTTAAAATAGTGTTATCATGACAAAACATGCATGTCTTCTTTTCTCTTCATTTTGAATGTTTGTTTCTAATTACTATGAGAAATGATTTTCCCTTTACTTTGAAGCAGTCTGGTGACCGTTTTAGTATTAGGGCTCACAGCTCTTTCTGTAGTCTCAGGATATGGCAGGAATTAAATCACCAGTATCAGAAGGTTTCTCTGTCACGTTTCATTTGTGTTTGTTTGTCGTTCTTTTCTCCACACGCACAATTAACACAGTCAATTTTCATTCCCTTTAAGACCACAGCTTTTTAAATTAGGCATTTTCTTAGCCCCCACCTTACCCAAAAACTAGGTAATTTTAAATTAAATTCACTGGTGATGTCGCTGGCACTGAAACAAAGGACAGCCCTTCCCAACAACTAGTTTGTCAAGGCCCACAGTGTACGTTATTATATTTGCTCTCCGATTGGCTGCTTCTTTGTTCCTGTTGCCCTGGAAAATAACACATCTCTGGGAACATCAGAAGAGCATCAGAAGAGCAGTGAATGTTTCTTAAACCACCTGCACAAATAAGAGAAAAAGTCACTGTTTTATACTGTTTTAGTGCTGCAGATACACAATGCAAATGTGACAGTAGCTAGTGCTATGCAGAAATCCAATGCAGAGAAAATGAGCAAGAGAAAACTTGCCGTACTGTCCCCCACACACACTCTGATCTCTGGCCTTTGCCATTATTAATGGACAGAGTGCAGGTAAAGGCCAGTAGTGTGGGACGCTATTTATCACTGAGGGAAGATTAAAAAAGCCATGAGAGTGAGAGAGACTTCAAAACACTGTGCCACTTTATCTAAGGTTTAACACTGTTCCAAAATGACTGGATTAAAGGAATACTTCACCACAGATTAACATTGTGTCATTATTTACTCATGCTTTGTTTCAAATCTGTACACTTTAATTGGTTTCTTGGAACACACAATGTTAAATTACTTATAATTTTTTATGCGAAGTGCTCATTTAATTTAATGTCATTGAAAAATTTTTTAACAAGCCGTGATCTTGTGCCTCATAAAAACGTAAATAAATAAAAGTTCAAGGTCAAGCTCTTTGGAGTTGAAAACGACTTGACCTCGGATGCATCTCTCTATCAAGGGGAGTTTATGTGTCAGCACTGACTCCAACAGCCATACATCATTGGTTCAGCAACTCACCTTGGTGTTTACTATCTGAGTAGAGCTCACTAATATCATTATAGATTATACAGTAACTTCAACAGATTTACAGCGTTTTATAGCTCTGGGATTGCTTGACTCCTCTGGTCCATAAAAGAGAGTGGAGATGATTTCTCAGAGCACTAAACACATTCCAACCCCATTTCTAATGTGTTTTACTCTGTTAGACCTTGTGAAATTTGATGTGTACTTTAACCTATTGAAGTAATCATTTGACAATTAACTGGAATCATCCCAAACAAATAAAGTACTATCAGAGAAAAATAATCCACTGATATTACAAAAGAAAAGTTCCTAACATTTTCAAGATAAAACAGATTATTTTATAATTAATGGCAGGTCTTTACTAAACATCAAATAGCTCTTTATCACGCACAGCCCTTTAATTTAACCACTTTCTCTCCTTTTTCTTCCACTTCTATATATGGTAGTGTATTTATTAGTGAGCATTTGCTCCCCCATGTAATTAAGGATCCAATTAAAGAGTGTTTTTATGCCAGTTCCACTGGAACAACACTGGTGATGGCAAAGATAATGATCTTGATTATTCATGAAACGTCATTCGGGAAATACTAAGCAGGGCACGGCATCCATTGCTGCAGGGCATTACCCCATCTACAAGTGCATGTATTGTGATTAAGCAGATGTTTAAGTGTTTTTATTTTTAATATGTGGCAAATCACAATGAGGTGCAGATAATCTGTGCATTAGTCATGATTGAATATATATCTTTTAAGACTCTTTAAAGAAGCATTCAGTATAATTACTTTATCTAGTGAGTAAAATGTATCGGTTCTTTAATTTTCTTTCACTTTCTAAAGGATATTTAGTGTGTTAAAATGATGGAGAGAAAAGTTATTATTAAAGAAACAAATCTGGTATTAAAGGGACAGTTCATCCAAAAATGTCAAGTCTGCCATTATTTCCATTCTGATTTATTCACTTTTGCAAAACCCAAATTAATCCTAATTTATTAAAAGAATGTTTGCAGTTTTATAGGTGAAAAGACTGTTTACATAAATTATATCTGTTATATATGTAATAATTGATATGATCAATTGAACAAAAACACCAGTTAAAATATTTCAGCTTTAAATTCAATGAGAGGTTTTTCCTCACAGCTGTCATTTTTGTTGAATTTCATGTTACAAATGCTTAGCATTTCCTCAGACCTGATAGGCTGCATAACTAATGCCCCAGTGAGGTAAAAACAGTCAATTATATAAAGCTGCACTGTTAGTAATCTGTCTACTTTCCAAAGATATACACATTCACATCTGGCTTACTCTCTGTTATACTAAAACGCTTTGATAGATAGCAGAGCCATCCACAAATGTACAGCATAATTTAACCTCTCACTAACTTCACTTAACTCTTGAGATATGACCCTCTGCTTGAGATCAGTAGACCTCTAATGAATGTCACGAGTACCAGACAGTGATAAATAAATAAATCTATTAATACATAACCTACACGGGCCTGAAAGAAAATTAAAATGCAGAAATGAAGATGTTTTCATCGTGCACTTACACACCAGCCAATGTAAAGAGTAATTTGATATGAATCATTAAAGTGAAATTAGTCCTTGATTAATTGTCTCCCATGTGATTAATTAACCATAAAGCCTCACTGTTAGCAGACCTCTGGTCGATCCGCTGTGTTTTGTTATGACAGGAAGTATCACACACCAGGCTGAAAGGATATTTGTGAGTAAACGACCTCCCAGGAAGACTTCATCATGTAGACAGCGTTCATTCATCATGGGCCAAACGTTCTGACAGTTGCTCGTAAGCTGAGGTGGTTGACGAGCGGGGCTATGAAAACAGCCGCATCTCTCTGAGACACTATTGCCGTAACTCTTACAATTTAGCACCACTGCACACAGCAAACCCTTACTCAAATAATTTGCTGCTGAAATAAACAACCTAAATCAGCCTGAGGTGTTTTTGCTGGTTTACCTTTTCTCTCAGCCTGGCCAAACCAATGTTCCTCCAACTGAGAAGAGCTAAAAAAATGATATACACTAAGCACAATATAATAAGATTTTTTATGGCCTAATATAGACCATAAATACAATTATTATAATGATCTGTCCATAATATCATAATTATCAGACAGTGGCAAACCCCTGCTTACAAAAGCGAAGTGACATGAGCAATGGTGTTAGGGGCCTATATCAGAATGGCTGTTATTTGACCAAATATGCAGGTTTCAGAAGGAAACTTTGCAGTAATTTAGTGTCAGTTGTTACTGTGCTAAAGTGATGCAAAACTATAATGCACTCCCTGTGCTTTTTTAGTCCTAGATCAGTGTTTGATTATATTTGAGGACTCACACTGTTGTATAATGGCTCTTCATGTTAAATGTTATTTAGTTGTCTTTGAAAGTGCTGCAAACTCACCACAGTTTGCTATAGAAAAATTCCACACAAGATTGTGCTACAATATTCTGCCACACTATAATCTTAAAAGGATTTATGTTATGGGATGTATTCACTAAGAACCAAAATTGTAAGACCCCACACAGGTGTCCATCTGTTTGCCTGAATTAAAAGGCAGATGTCTCTCACCCTAAGCCCTTTCTCTTCTTTCTGGGGATCCCTCCTCCCACACAGGTGCTCTTTTAATCAGTGTGATGTACCAGTGATCACACGCCCATATTTTCCCAGCATCCACTTGTACAAGTATAGTTGTCCATCCCTGCATCCAAGTGTTGGCTAACCAGGGCATGCTGAGCCTCAGACATGATGATATCGGACAGGATGCAAATGTCTCTCTGCAGGTATGAAAAGAGGAAACTGAGAATTGTGGGTTGGGTTCAATATTACCTCAATACGCGGGGGTGCACCACCGATGCGTGGCAATCTCTCTAGCAGACCTGCGTAAGACATGGTTCATTGTGCTCAGAATGCACTGACACGCTCAAAATGCATTCAGTATACACACTGCAGCTGGGACTCCTGCAGAGGCTGAATGCGATATATTCTTGAAGGACAGAGACGAACAAGGTGAAGCGAAACACGGATGTGTTAAAAAATACACAGCTGAGCAGCAGGACCTGATGTGTGAGCTTGCAGGGGCAAATCTGCAATAACACCCCTCCCCAATGAGAGACGCGTCCTACAGAGGGAACAGTGGAGGATCTTTGGAGCTGCATGAGAGCCAAATCCCTTTCAGCACAACCAGAGAGGCAGAGTGCTGTGTGTGAAGCTCACGCTACACAGACAGACACAACACCCTGAGGGACAAACACACACACACACATACATAAATTACACACACACACATTTCATGCTCTACACACGAGACGTTGAAGTTATGGTTAAAAAACATATTCTGTTTATTTTTTGTGTATTTTTATTCCTCCTTTATTTTAACAGTCTTTTTTGATAGAAAAGTTCACCTGAGATGTTAGACACATAGAAAAGTAACACATCATTTAATTTGTGCAGTTTGAAGATGCAAAACAGCAATTTTGGTCAATTTTTTGCCAAATGTAAGAAAAACCTAAATGAGCTTTTGATGTTGGTCATAAACATCTTCAAGAAATAAAATGTGCCATTTAATTAACAATATAATGAAAACAAATGCATCACATTCATTTTAATAACATTTTCTCACTACATACATTTAGGAAAGAAGTGTAAACTATTTCTATTTAAAAGTAAATAAATATTCTTTGTTGTCATTCATTGTTTAATGTCAGTGAGATTCTGATGATTTCCTCTGAGATCGCCCCTAGCCACTTTTCAGAGGTTCAAACGAGGAGTAAATCTCTCCTGTGAGACCGAACTAACCAGGCTATTTGTGTCAAAGTAAACCTGTGCGGAATCTGCATTTGCAGAGACACAAAGCAAAGGTTGGTTGAAGCTCTGCATTATTCTCCGTTAACATTTAGAAGGCATGGCAAAGCTCTGTGCCATGTGTTCAGTAATGCTACAGTAGCTCTGGCAGTCTGTCTCACTCCTAATGTAAATGAAGTGTTTACAACATGTTTAGCAGTGGTATCATGTCCAAGTGCATGCTGAGACATGTAGACTGTCTGACAGAACAAACAAGTGCAGCACAGTCTCAGCTCCTGGCTTTATGGGACTTGCGTTATCAGGTTTTTAATACAAACGTCACATTAATGTAACTGCAGTTTCTAAATTGTTTCTTACAATGATATTGCTCACCCTTGCAGAGTTCGTTCGTCCAAAAATATATGCAAGGTACTTGTTATTTTGAAGACATGTTTGCATGTGCATTATTTACTGTAGTTTACTTGCCAGCTGGTGCTTTAAAAAAGCTCTATAAAATTGTGTGCAATATTAGTTGTTAGCTATACCTATAAACACAACTTTGATTCAAGGTGAACTGATACAAACCTGCTAAATGTAATAAAACCATTTAACAAGATTAAAGCCAGTCAAAATAAGACAGTTCTTGCCATTTTGTGTGCAATATGTTTAAGACCATCTGTGAAAGGACTGGGAATTCTGTGGGCATGTTGTCTGACACTGAGACTGTCCATTTCATATGTATGATAGCAAGAAACAATGTGATGGTTTCAGAGCACACTGTAACACCTGAAATCTTTATCTTTGGTCTTTATTAATGTACTTGTACAGCTTCACCATCTGAAATGCTTTTGCTATGAACCAAACCAAGTTAATGTAGCTATTTTGTTTTTTGGCATTCTTGCACTGACAATGATTTCCTGTCTTTCCAAATAAACTGCTTTTGTGTCAAGTAAGACAATGAGCCATCTGGATCCATTTATTCTCTCTATCAGTCCTAAATTACAACTTTGTGCTGCTTTCCTGGAACCACAGGCAGATTTTTAATATACAATCTGTAGTGTGAGAATCCTCAAAAAAACATGTGCTTAGCACAACTGCTGGGGTTTGTCTTTTTCGCTTTGTAATCTGATGAGGATTTGATGTTGCTACCAACAAACCCTATTCTATTTCCTGTTAATTCAAGTACACCCCCCTTTGGCCAAAAACAGCACAATGATGGCAGTGTATCTCGCAATGTCTTTGCCAACACATTGCAGTCTATTTGGTAGATAATTGCCCATGTTTGATGGTCATGCACTCTTATCATACTAAAGCCAGATCAAAGACAAAGAAAGAGGAACTCTGAAGTTCACTGGATCTGCTGTCCACTCAAGAGCCTTTAAGTCGATGAGGTTAGACAAACACACAATTGCAGTCATTTGAGAGAGAAACAGTATTATATTATATTATATTATATTATTTTATTATATTATATTA
>JBAJNP010002246.1:7957-33195 GCA_036877545.1 Yasuhikotakia modesta
CCCCCTCCCTTTTCGCTTCCATGAGGAGAACTCTCCAAAGAGCTAATTAGTGGAGCGAGTGAGTCCAGATAGTCATAGCGAAGCTGAAGGAATCTCACTTGCTCGCCCACGTGCTCGCCGGATAACAGCCAGGGCCCTGCAAAGAGGTTACCAGAGTAACCGCCTGTAACTAGTGGTGGGAAAACTGACACAGGCAATTGAAAGAACTGGGTGTGATACGCCGGTGGCAGGTGTATTTCATCAAAAGCCAAAATGGCTTGCTGGTGGGAAATGCTGGTGTATAACAGTTGACTTAAGGGCTGAAATCTTGAATGTTTGTGGAAACATACAATAAAGCACCATTTGGTGATGACGTATGATTTAGCTCCTGCTTTTCACACGTTCTGCTGTTCTTTATCCTCCCCCTTTTTTCAGGTTACTTAAGTTTACTGCAATGTGTAAATGTCACATACAGGACACATAGATGGAATCATTGAGTTTTTATTTAAATGTATAATTTTAAAGATCCTTATGCAGTCTGTAACATTTTAGGATTTAGTATAGGATAGAGCTAAACTTCTACAAGGAATTTTAGTAGGAACTGTTCCAGATGTGTTGAGATAATGAGAAAACTGAAAGCATGAGAATTGGTCAAATCTCTAAATTATGATCAGTGGTTTAATGGAAAATTACACAAATTGTCACATTAAAACTAGTCAAATTATAATAAATAACAAAGCCAATTCAGTTAGAAGCACCACAGAGAGACACATCACAAGATATTGTGGCATATTGTTTGCAATGATTGGTTCATACACTGAATGTAGCTCAAAATATAGAATATGGCATTCTAATAACATTTTACAGACACTTTTTTCCAAAGTGACTAACAGTAAATTCAAGAAATACATTTTCATCACTTGCGTTACCTGGGATTGAACCCACAACCTTTGCACTGCTAACACAATGCTCTACCAGTTGAGCTACAGGAACACATGCTGCTTGGTTCTTTATATAGGGATGCATGTATGTGTGCATATATATATTAAATTATATAAGTAAATGATATAAGTAAAATTATATAAATAAATTATATAAGTAAATGATCACAAACCACTATGTTACTTTTCAGTCATAGATACATACAAAAATAATGCTTGTATTAAAAGCTAAAAAAGCTATATAGTTAAATGTTAAGGTATAGAAAAACATCTAATACTAGAAGAGGACAGAGCACAGCTGATGTCACCGTGGGAAACTGCACGAGAGCCAAGCCAGGTTAAACGCAAAAGGAAGAACAAAAGGATTCTGGGATTGTCTATCGGGCCCTCCAATGCTTGCAGACCAAACTTCAGGAAAAGGTTATAGGGTGGCCATTATATTTTTATGATGATCATTTATTTATTTGTCAAGCAAATCCAATCAGAATAGCAGCCAGGCTCTACACAAAGCAAACTGTGGTAATTAGCAACAGTGGGAGTGGTGGCAACCACTCACATTCTGATCTACTGACTTCAGATGAGTGTGTGGAGGTAGAGGTGTGGGCCTAAATATTGATAGAGTTGCAAAAGCACATGGTGAACTGAACTGAGAACAGTGTTGTACTGGACTGGCAGAGCACTGGGGTAACAGCTGAGATGGCTTGCCAACTAACTCACTGAAATTTAAAAAAAGTGGACATGTTGGTCCAAACATGAGTGAAGATCTCAACCTGTCACTGTTGTTTGTTCCTGTCTGATAAAAGAGATGGCCAATCTTTTAACTACTTTATCTCAGTGTTTTTGTCAATTTGTCTTGATGCTTATAGCATTTATATAGGCTGCCTCTACGTGAAAATTGTTTTATGAATTTATGCATTTTATAACCCTTATGCATTTCTACATTTGAAAAAATAATAAAAAGAATTTGCACTTCAAGAAGTAAAATATGGTATAACTTTGACACATTCTTGCAGAGATTATATTGAAAATTAACAGCATAGTGGTATTTTATAAGATGTCAAATAAATTTGAATGAAAAATATGTTGAATTACATCATAAAATGCTTATAAAATTCTGAGCGGAATTTCCAATAAGGAGATTTGCATTAAAGAAACATTAGTCATATTTTCTCATGTACTTTTCTTCACTACATTCTTTACTTTTGAGTTTTAAATCACATAATAACTGACGAAAGTAAGAAAGTAAAAGTGAAATGTCCTTTTTCAACCAAAAAAAAAACATTAATGCAACACACTTCAAACGGTAACAACATGCCACTAAACACAAAACTAAGGTTTATGTTCAGAGCAATGTGTGTCATCATATCAAATCCGGTGACATCACATAGGGCCCCACCGCAGGTCTCTGGTGCAATCCCATGATTCCTTTATCTCCACTATCATCCCTCAAAAGAGCTTTAATTACAAACCCCCTTCATGTCTTTTAATATGGTTGAGACCAATTAAACAGGACATTATTCACGCAAATATTTTATTTGAAATGACATTTTTTTAATGAGGCTTCTGTCTTGATTGTTAATAGCTGTGAACGTAATAAAAGAAAGAGAGTGAGATGCAGGAATGTGTCTTTTGCATCTGCTTTATAATGAATATTTAACACATACCCCAGATTTCTGACCATGTGTCATTCTGGTTCCTTGAACTGTCTCACCTTCTTTTTCACATATTAGCATTCACAGCCAATAGCGTCATAGCGAGACTTCTGCTTAAATCAAAGAAAATCATCAATATGAACAATGTAACAAAACACATGTTTTATACAAATACACTGTTCTATCCTCACAGAGCTTGTGAAGGCTGTTTCAACACTGGTGACTTCAATGCGACAAGTTTCAGAGTATTAAAATTATATGTAATGAGAAGCACTGTGTAATTCAAATGGTAACTATTTGTATATCCAAAGTCTTATACTGAGTGCCTGTAATTACACTGAATGGAAACATGAGGCTTGTATCCTGTTTCTACTTGTCCCCATTTTTGGAGCGCTTGTCACAGCTACGGTCTTTAATAAATTCTTGCTCTGTTAAATAATTCAGCCTTTTATCAATAAAGCTCAATGTTACTCTATCTCTTAGTCTTCTCATTCAATTGTAAGACTATTTCTTTATTCATTATCTGTCTCATTTTGTCACTTTCTAATGTGCAGCTCTTTGAAACCACAATCTGTATTTTTTCCTAGTTCATCTTTTCATCTCTCACATACATTTACATTTTTTTGTCCTTGCCGGTGCCTGTAGAGAAAAATATAATCTGAGCTGTTTGAAATGTTCAAAGTTGTCCATCCAATTTGCTCTAAACTTTTTTGGCTGACTTTATATTGATCTTGTGTATAAGCTGAACTATATTTAAACACTTCAAATAGTCAACGTGTGTTCCAATGTAGTACACAATGAGAGCACATCTGCATTTAAGCCATTTAAACTGTTCTTGACTTCTTTGCTCTCCTGAAACAGGAATACTTTTTCCAGTGTTGGTGTGGGCCAAGTTTATTTACATGTAATTTTTTATGTTATAAAAAAAGCCTTGCTGAGGTATGTCTCCAAAAACGAATTGTGTAGACAGTGATGCAGTTCTAATATTGATTTAACCCAGTCTGAAAAGACATGTCAACAGTTTTGTCCACAGCGGCAGTATTTCAGGGATTAACATTGTCCTGGTTTGGTGAATTTGTTTCATTTGTTTTCCCCTTTCAGGACCTCTGGGCACTATGAATTATTAACATGTCTCTAATGACACAAGCAGTGCCAGATACAGCCATGACCTTGTAAGCATTGATCTCCTTAGATACCCCAATAAACTCTCATTTGGAGGCTCTTGATATGGCAAAACCCAGACTTATATTTAAAACGCTATTGATCGCCAGCCAATTATTCTTTGTGTTTTCATTGCACGCGGCCTCATTTATTCCACACTGTTGTTTGAATAGCAGAATTACTGCTGACAATGTGCAGCATAATCCTTCACTCGCTGCACATCATATTAATTCAATAAAATCCTTGTAAGGTTTTTTTTATGAATGTATCTCTCATGCAAATGTTGCCATAATTATATGGTTTTGGCATTTTAACCATTAATGTTGTGTGAGATTTTAGATTAAATCAGTAATGTGTCTTTAGCAGGTAAAATTCCTGAGGAAAGTCTGACTCTTGAGATCGTTCTTCTGCTGTAGGTACACTGTCAAAATTTATTAATGTAGTTTCATATTTTTCTTGTGTACACAGCTCAATCACTAAGGCTTGTGTAACCACACAATACTGTGAGTGAAAAATAGACAGAGAAGTTTCTGTTTAAACTTAACATTTTTGAGATATTTTAAATCTTAAGACATTTAACAGGGACAAAAACGGCACAAAAGTTTTAAACTGTTTTAAGCTAATAATATTCTTCATAATACATCATGCGACTTGTATTTGTAAATCCTGAATTTTTGAGGTAATTTGAACAAATCCTCATATATTCCATATCATTATACAGTATATTTGTAATCGGGAATTATAGTTTTAGTGTAAAATTATGTTGTTTATACACCTTAGGAAGCATAATTTTCCACTATTTTCCACAAAACCTTACTAAAAGTGTGTGTGTGTGTGTGTGTGTCTGTGATTTCAGGTTTCACATTATATCCTCACTACTGCTTGCTACTACCCACCAAATACTTGTGTGATGGTGGGTGTGTGTTTATGTGTGTTTGTATCTTCTGACTGACAATCTACAAGCAGAGGCCGCAGTGGGACTTGTCTGTGCGTGGGGCTAAATGAAGGTGACAGGGTTTCTGAGCAGCTTCCTCCTGCACAGGAGAGTGATGAGTCTCCCTGTGATTGAAGGAACATTCCTGCAGGCGTCCTGCAAGGCTTGTAGGATTCAGAACACCATCGCCAAGGGAACAGCAGCCGCGGCTAGCCCAGGCTTTAAGGCGTTAGCCTCTCGCGCACAGCCATCGGCATGCTGGAAGTGACCGAGCAGAAACACACATCCACAGAAGTTCAATTACAAAAACATCTGCATCTATGCAGTGTTATGACCACCATTCATATTCACAATCCCATAACATATTACATAAATTTCTATTCATACAATAATGTAGAAAGAAAAAGAAATATGCATGAATTCATAGATACATAGAATGTTGTAGATAAAGACTGAAGTTGACTGAAGTTCAAGGACTGCATTTAAAGAACATTCTTGATGTACGATTTTCCTCATGTTGATCATGATGTGTAGCATTACGAGTCAGTCCTGGAAACAGATCAACTTCCTGAGATCCATATTTGTGAAAATATATCAGGTAGGAGGGAAAAGGCACGTAGCACAGGCTGTCAAGGTTTTTAAAGGTCTAGTTAGCAGAGGTAATAGATGAGAGATGTCAGTTTCGCAGTTTATGAGCCCCACTTGTCCCTCGAGAGCTACCGTAGCCTCTGGCCATCTTGCCCTTACCTAAGGCATGGACCACTGGAAAACAAAAATATAAGAGAACCTGATGCTTCTAGTCATTCTGCATCCCTGCATCCATCTCAAAATAATTGGTGAGGCACCTTTCCACAGCAAAAGACGGGGGGTATGAAAGAGTAATAGCTTGAAGCAAAAATGCACAGGTCTGCTGGTTCAACTCTAATAGACCATCTCGGTGAAGGTTGTTTCTCCAACACTATGGAAAGTTTAGAAAGTTCCATGTTACTTATATGATTAACTGAAATGTAATGTGACAGGTTTTTGTTGTGTTTTAATTTTAGTGCTGTTGTCTTTTAGAAATGCCACAATTAATTGTCAGTTTCTATCAGTTTGTTCTGAACCACCAATAGCCTTCCTGCAGCTCAACTGGTAGAGCATTGTGTTAGCAGCACAAAGGTTGTGGGTTCAATCCCAGGAAATGCAGTACTGGTTTAAAAAAAATGTTTTCATTGAATTCACTGTAAGTTGCTTTAGCTAAAAGTGTCTGCCAAGTAAATAAATGTAATGAACCCAAAACATGAAATCTAACAAATACAGCATTTTAATTTTCACTGTTTGTACATTAATGGATCTGGAATCTGTGTAAAGCTGTATTTTGTAAAAAAATTTTTTAAATCTTGCAAATTTATTTTTCACATCAACAAATTGCCAACAACAAAAAAGTATCTCTTTATAAATACTATAAAATATAATACTATAAAATTTAGCATTTTAATGTCAGCATAGTTTTGGCCTACACTCTCTGCCCTCATATTCATGGCCATGGCTGTGAAACACAAGCAAAAGATTTTGGCCTTCCTTTCTGACAATCTTTTCAGCATCTAATGACTACCCCAATCTCCATTTGCAATTCTTTCTCTCATCTTCCTCCCTCCCTACTCCACGCACATCTCTAATCTGGTAGAAGAAAGGCTCTTCTCACCCGCAGAACTCTGGGAAGACAATACCACTGGGTTTTACACTACCTGTAAGCTCAGAGATAAGAAGGAAACATAGTGAAATTAGGGGGGAAAATCATTATTCTCTGAATGAGACGTCTCTGGCTTGATCAGAGGGCAAATCAAAGCTCTATCTCTTAGGCTACTTAAACATTCACTTTAAAAGTCGGCAAACTGATTGTACTTATATGAAAATCGTGTCTGCCGTGCCATCACCGGCCGGCATTCTATCCCGTCTCCAGGTTCCACAGGATCCCAGCAGATTTCCCGCTCTCCCCTTCATTAGAATCCTCACGGTGAGGGGCAGACGCTGAGAAATGAGCAAAAGATGTAAATTCGAATGCAGAGAGAAAAAGGTTCAGATCTTTTCCTCTTTTTTTCCTGACATGCTCCGGAGAGGATAATGAAACAAGAAGTGTTCCGGAAACTGAGAGCAGTTCGTCTTGTATGGCTCAGACGGCGAATGGCTTGTTGGTGTTTCAGAAGGACGGCTATGGTTTTGTCAGTCTGCAGGAATCAACCAAACATCGTGACAGGAGATAAGTTGATAAGTTCCTCAGAATTGTCTAATTTACAGCTGGCCCAAAGAAAACTGACTTGGCTGTTTAGCAGTCAGACGCTAAGATGAAATTTAATTAAGATGTGTTCACTTGAAATTCAAAACACACATAGTGACTAAGGAGGCCTTGATTTTGGGTCCATCAGTACACCTCTGTGGCAAGTCCATAGAGGATGCAGACAGCAACAACCGTACGCTTGCCCCGCCAAGACCTAAACATGCATCAGGATTACCATGATCCTCATTAGCGCCCTGACAGGCAGTATCATCATCATCTATTAGTACAGGGGAAAAAATTCAGACGGGGCGCTTGCAACAGCTCAACGGCCATGAAATTGATCACGTTTGGGGGCAGGGATAGCAGGCGGCGATCGCGTTCTGATACACTGGAAAGCTACGTGCTCTTGGGCTTTCGCGTTGATGGCCTGTCATGTAGCCGATAGGGCTCTGTACTTTAATTGGGGGGGTATTAAAAGCTGTGCATGGTTATTGGGTTTTCATATTAATGGAACCTCAAGTTGGCATGTACTTAAAGAATGAAAACTAAATTATTGATGATGACGATTATTAATTTTGATGTAGGATATGAGAAATTCTGGTGTTCTTTGAATATGGCTGATATTTCATTACACCAGCGAACTTGAAATGTTTTAAAAATACTATATGAATTACAGTATTTATTTACATTATGCGATGTTTACTGAGGCAAAGTTGTCATGTGTTTTGTGCACAAATTTACTTATTACAATTTACAAAATTACTTAACTACAACTACAAGTTTGAGATTCCTGCAGTGTAGTTTTACATTTTGCTAATATTCTGTCCATAATAATTTACTACCTACAATATGCAATTAAATGCTACATTCCTATGAAAAGTCCCTGTATATGTTTCCCAGTTAGGTTTGGTGGAAATACTCAATACATTTTTTGTAGATTTAAGGATTTAAGGAATGCGGCTAAATTTAAAATAAACCAACTTTGACAAATTAAACAATAAATAAAGTAAATAGAAAGTGAAAGTAAAACCTAATAGACCACCCAAGGTCTTCCTATATTTTGAAAATTACCACAGGCTATGCTATAAGATAAAGCTAGTTGTTTATATCATATGAACAACTTGCATCATATACAAAATAAATGACAGATAAGTTCACTTTACTCTTAACCCCCCTTAAGCTTACAGATCTGTCCAATAAAATTAGATACCCACAATGTATGTTAAAATTGAGTGATCTGATTTACAATATTAAACTCATAAGCAATATTGCTTGTAGACAAATGATTGACGTATCCATTCAATAATCTTATTCTAATCTACAGCATGTGTGTGACAGTTATGATCCCAAAACCTCTCCCTTCTCCTCTCTGTCTCTCTCTCTCTCTCTCTCTCTCACTCTCTCTCTCTCTCTCTCTCTCTGTAGAGGAAGGTCACATAACCTTGGGCTAGCCAGACCCATTAAGCCTCTGAGGCAAATAAGAGCTGTCACTGTGGCATTTCACAGCTTATTCCCATGACAACAAAGAAAGAACAGCCCCTAATAAAAATCAAAGCTATCATCAGACCAATCAATGATTTCTATTTATATACCAAGAGGACTGATAAGATCTTATCACATTGCTGGTATTATATGTACACAACTTGTACAGTGTGAAATTGTCCAAAAAATTGAAAAGAAAGTAATAGAGACATTTTGAGTCACTCTTGGGAACTAAAAGAAAAAAAAACATCAAATTTTCACTATTGTGATCTTGAACTCGCTTGACCGCTTGACTGCAACACATTATTACAATTATATTACAATTAAGATATTAAAAAAAGTGTTGTTATGTAATTGAACTCAATGCCTATGAGAACTATTGTCTTTAAAATGAGCACTGGAGGAAATCCAATAATGAGTTAAAACGTCTTTATCTTGTGCCTGTGGGGAGCGATCCATGATTAATAATTACTTCTTTAATTGTCTAATGTTAATTAAACACAATGTTATTATCTGGAATTAGTTGGAAATCTGGCCATATTTGACTGTGACTGAATGGAAGAGAATAACCATCGTTTTGAGGCTAGTTTCAAGGTCTTTAGAACGAGGAAAAGGGTTGTTAGACATTTGGGTAATTCTTTTGATTTTTTGCAAAAGGATGCCAGTAAGTGGCACTTCACATTAGGTTTACATGTTAATATATTTTCTGACTCAAATTGAATGTAAACATATTTGACTGGCAGGTCTAGTCGAGACTGAACCTGATAGGCTCTGTATAACCTTGAAAGTTTCTTAGTAATAATTTAATAATAATTAGACAAGAGATGGTGTTGTGATGTAGAAGAGAAGCCAGAGTATTTATTTTCCAGCCGGAGTAAGATAAACAGCAATTATGAAAAAATGTAAAACATCTAATTTTTTTATATAGAACTGGATGTGGCAATTTTCATAGCAACATCTAATCAAATAAATTTGTCCCAGATTAGCCATTAGCACTGACCTCAAAAGACCCCCTGAAGTCCTTAAAATGTGGTATATACACACATTTATATATATATATATATATATATATATATATATATATACATACACACACACACAAGGAAGGTCAGGGCTTATTGAATATACTTACATATTCAAACTAAAATCATAATTTTGGTTTCACAAGGACAAAATTTCACTGTGTTGTCATCACTCTCAGAAATCCCAGCAATACAGAAGACAAAATTACATAGAGTGTCCTGGTCACTAAATCTGTTTAGCGATTGTTGGACATTATTAGAGCTTTCATGTGCAAATCTCTGCATAAGCCACAAGACAAAACACACATTTACACTTCACACACAATCAAGGCAAATAAGCAAAGCAGCACATCCTGTAATTATTGAAAAGTCAAGCATTGAGGTGCAGCGATAATCAGGCTCCTTGAGACCAGCACCTCTGTGTGCTTAGAGCAGATTTATCATGTTTCTCTTCACTTCCAGTTTTATTAAAGATGATATTTTATATTGAGAGAATAAAGGGATCTCCAGGCAAAAGTTAAAATGCAAAGTTTCACGCCGTGTCGGAAAAGACGAGTCGGATTATTTCTTGGCACATCCACTGAGCACTTGCAAGAAAGGGAATGAATGTGGAACAACACATCAAAGAGCTAAACTTGGAAAAAGGGGTGAAGAAAACGCTTTTAAATATTTAGTGTGAACACCAACAGGTGGTCAAGGGTGCAACACAGGGAAATTGTTTAATTATGATGAATTATGAATATTCCTTGTGCTTTCTGTATGTAAATATGCTGTTCATTTGTCTAATTGAAAACGAAAGTGGATCCATATCGAACAAAAAAAACTGCAAAATTAATGTGTGTTCATTTTAAAATTTAACGTCTTAATCGTAGATAAGCGGCTTGTTTTACAGTCCTCAATCCCTTTATAAAATGCTTATGAGGTTGCGTGGTTTGGAATGTGAATTTGGGAAGGATTCCATAAAAATACAGACTCCCAACAACTTAGTTCACAATACAGCCAGAACAATATATAAAGGATTTAAAATAAGCTTAAATGGAGCAACAATACCCTTATAAGTACATTTGTTTTCTATCTGACACACTCTAACCTACTATGTTTAAATTTCAGTAGTTTAGTTTAGCTTAATTTAAATTTCAAGTTTTGTGCTGGTAGCTAATTCTTATAAACCCCTGTTGGCTAACAGGCCTACGTCTACATGTCTGGGTCACTTTCCAGTGAAGATAGAATAGTTGGAAATGTAACAGAAACAATTATTTCCTTAGAGACTCTGTATGCGCCTCTAATAGGCGGTGCTTAGTGCAAAAAGTGAAATGGCTGGAAAAACCTTTAGAACTATCTCAGATCCCTGGGCATGGAAACCTCTAGGATAAGTAATAATTGATTAACATTGGGGACGAGGGTTGCCAGCTGCCCAAAAACCCCATGATGCTCTCTTAAATATACTGGAATACGATTATGACCTTCTTTTATCCCTTTTCATCAACGTATCTTAACCCATCTTCACCAGTTCTTTTTCTTTAACTTCTGCTCATGCCAGAGAGAAAGAGAGTAATAGAGAGAGTTTTAGTCATCATGGGGCCTATAAAGACGAATACTTAAGTAATAACTAACTTGAATGGGCCCAAAATAGAAAAAGCCCTTTTAATCTGTTGTGTATTACATGAAGGAGTTGACAAATACTGACAAAAATAAATACCAAATGATAAAATGCAAAATTGATAAATTTGGTATTTGACAATTTGATTGGCTTGAAAATACATAGCTGAAAACTTGTTTACAAACTATAGCACCTGTTTGATTTAGTCAGGCATCTTTCAGATTAACAGTTAAAAATTAAGCTTTTGAATTGATTTGTCATTAATGTATTTCTTATTTCATTATTTAATTTTATTACATTAGATATAATAATCAGATATTTAGACAAAATAGAGTAGACAAAATACTCAGATATTTTGTCACCCATCTGTCTAAACAGCCATTTAAGTCAGCGACTGAAGGCTGTATTTAAAATACATTACAGTATTCAGACCATGTTTAATGAATACATTTAAATAAGAGCTTATTAAAGTATACCAGCTAAAATGAGAGGTTAAAACATGTAAAAAATTTCTTCCACTGAGGGTCATTTGCAGAGTCTTTCATACCCCTATTATTTTATTCATTGACTCTTGCATGAAATATTTTTCACATCAGATTTGGCTCTCTTAGTGGCTATCTTAGAAGAAACCAAAAAGGCAGATTCTCTGTTAATGTCCATGGAGCCAAATTATAATTACACTTTGGCACATTAGTCTTAAGGAACAACTGATAATTCATTTTAACTATTGACTGGACAATTTTATCATTTAGGACCTAAAAAGAGTATTAATTCACCCTCTCTTAGAAAGAAAGTCAAAGTACGATTTTTTCATACAACTCAAGAAGTTAGTCACACTTTTTGAAATCCAGAACACAACATATTTTTCCTGATAGAACCATTTGTTCTCAAGGCTTGTATTTTTTCCTCAGTTCTTTCATACACAATGTATTATTTATCACAGTCTTCTGTAATACAAATGGTCTTAGAATAAAGACAAATCAAGAATTTCCATGCTACCAAGGAGGAAATAGTTTTCAAAATAACTTTTCTGTGCTGAGGAAATTGGCAGTGTGGCGACGAGAGGGTCTATGGAGACAACGACCAGTATCTGTGTCACTAGAGGAAATGACAAAGCTGCACTTGAGACAAGCACAATTTCACAATAATGAATAATTGAGACACAGAAATATCTGACAGGACTGAAGCTTCTGTCTCATGTTGGCTTTTTCTACTTATGCTTATAGAGGCACCTTGAACTGTTTGAAAGGTAACATCATAGCATTAAATGTTGCAATAAAAATTAGCACTTATATTTAGTATGAAAATCGCAAAGCATTAAATGGCAATATCACATCATAACATATCATATCGCAACTCACATCATTTCCTTGGGACTGACAGGGGTGCTGTGAAAATTATGAAAATTGACCTTAGAATCTTGGTTATATAATCAATAATGGCTTTAAAACTGGACAACTTAAGTGTCAGATGATATTAGCAAGAATTAGTAAGAGTGTAATTTTAAAAACAGAAGACAAGCAAGATAAATTGTCAAAGAGAGAGAGTGAGAGAGCGAGAGGGAGCTGAAGTTGTCTTGCTAAAATTAATGTGAAGGTGGCCCTTTTTTCTGAGGGAAGACAAACGGGAATTGGATGCTTCCATCATCGCTAGCGGGGATGAGAGAGGTACAGGGAAGGAAACTTCAGAGCATCTTGAGTCCATTATGTTGAATTCCAAAGCTCATCTCCAGTCTAAGGAAGGAAAGTGAAAGAAAGTTTCATTTTTAATGACAACTCATAAATTATTCCATTTATCGTACACACTGTGTTTTCAGAGGTAACACATCCAAGGGAGGTGAAGATGAAACATGGTGAGAAGTCTATGTCATTTAGGAGGGTGATAAGGTGGCTAAGACACCTGTTGAGGGCAACACTCTCTGGGTAACTAAAGGCTTGAAAAAGTGTCCTGTATTGGAGACATGTTTCCTCTCTCTTTAAAGACTTCTTTTGCTCCAATTCCAATCTCTATGGAGGTGATGAAAAAAGCGTATGTGAACGTCAGGTCAGGGAACTGATCTGCGGTGAAACTAGTCCCGTTATTCCCCGTAAACAATAGTTACGCATACTCAATGAGAATCTTTGTGATTCAACAACACAAAGACCCAGATTCAGAAACGAAAGTGTTTCTATATCCACACAGATGAAAACATGCAATGAAAAAGTAACAAACTAAGTTTTGAAAATGTAATATAAATAAATACTTAAACAAATACATCAAATCAAATAAATAATTAATGCATTGTTTTTATTAGCATTTTATTATGATTCTTGATACTTTTATATGAAATTAGATTGAAACTAAAGTTCTGTACAGGTTGGTGTTTGTTTGTTTCGCTTAATGCACATTAGGTATGTAAAATTAGTTGGATGTGTGTATTGTTTGTGTGTGAGTGTTTATGGTGAGGGTGTATGTAGTCTAGCATTGTCAAAAAGATGCAAAGATAGATTATATGTAAAAGATAGATTCCATTTGATTCCAAATACAAGACAGATTCCATATGTACATAAACTAATATAATAATTCAGTAATTCAAGAAATACTTTCAATATTAGTCGACGGCACAGACCTCCTCAGGGTCAGTTAAAATGGCACTAAAATACTTGACTGAACATAACCAAACCTATGTATTTTTAGAATTTTACAGAGGTAATATTACATTTAAATTAATCATGACATATATCGCCTGTATTTAAAGTATTACTAATCTGTCTAGGAGATGATGATAATATTACTAAATGGTATTTACTTTTAGTTCAAACAGCGAGAATCAAGAAGGTATAATTTTTATGTTCTTTTATAAAATTCTGTAAATGTTATGTTTGCATTTTATGAATTATACTCCCTAAATCATGAAATAAAATATATAAACTCTCTGCATAATTGAGAGTTTAACACTGCTTAGACCCCTGGGTTCCCCTGTGAATGTCACTGTTTTATTACATTGATACGCTGTTTTATCCTATATTGATACAATGGCTGTCAATCACAAAATTGTCAGTTATGTTCATGTTATTTCATGTTCATGAATGTATAAACCTATATAATATGTGATGCTTATTTTACAGTAAAGTTGTTTATTTCTGTTTTTACTTCTTCAGTATACAGTATTAACCACATATGTGGTCTACATCACACCTTATTTGAGGTAATATCTGTTCTTTGTTGTTTCTTTGTTTTACCAAAACACAAAGTTAAAATGATTCCCAAATTTAGCTCAAATTGCTTTTAGCACAAAATCTTCTCTCATTTAATTAAATATAAATTAAATACAAAATTAAAATACAAAATTTGTTGTTGGTCTCACTTAATTTATTGTTATCATTGCATAAAAACAAGCAAATTATGACAACATTTAATCCAATTTACTGGCAGAACACAGAAGTGTTTATGCAACAATCAGTGTCAAAACAATGTCAAAATCAGTTAAATTCACTGATTGGGCAGGATGACTACATGTGTAACAACATACGTTGTTAATCTGAACAAAATACAGTTCATCTGTCTACTATAATTATATTCTAATAATTATATGTTAGGAATAATTATTATATAATTATATTCTATAATTATATTATAACTAAATCCCCCTGTTCCCATATGACATAGGCGTGCACGTTATTTTTCTCCAGTCTGGCCAATAGGTGTCCCTGTAAACCATACAAATTCATCTACTCTTTCCCACAAGCACTAATTCTTACAGATATTGGTACAGCCATCTCTTGTGTTGAGCGACACTAATGACAAAGGTCATGCTTACGACAACATTGGTAACATTTGTCACTTTTACTAAAATAATTAATATTTGGTTATTATTGACTATTTTCTATATTAGTATTACTATTGGAAGCAGCAAATATATAAGTAATTTTTAATTGTGTTCCTGGAGCTCAGTTGAAATTTGCATTAGCAGCGCAAATGTTCTGGGTTCGATTCTATCGAAACGCAAATATTAAAATGTTATTATATTATATTATTAAGTATTATACAATACTAAATGCACTGTAAGTTACATAAAACGTAAACAGAGAGAAACATTCTGCTTTTCTGTATCCTGCAACATCATGTAGAAAACTCAATGCGTTTCCCTGACCACTTATGTTTTTTAGTGGCAGCAGAAAATGAGGGGGGTCATGGCTGCGTTCCCAGGATAAAAGAGCTGGGCTAAGGGCTCCACTCAATCACTGGGCCCTCCAGGAGGTGAGCTTCACAGGGCGATGAGAGACCTGTCGGGGGTGTGGGGATGTGAGCTCCATTTAGACGTGTCTATCTCAGGAGGAGAACTGTGTTGACTTTCCCCTATCTCCTTTGCCTTTGGAGACAAAAGGTATGCAAATATTTGTGTGCTGCTAAGCCCCACAGAAGCATATTCAAAATGTCAGGGTGGTTATTTTCTAGCAAGTTAGCTCATCCCTGAACAGCTGGATTCAGTGGGATGGGGCACCGCCTGTTGAGTGGCCCCCAGACAGTCAGGGGTCCCTAACTTGACAGGTAATGGCTCTCTGGGGGAACAGTTTTTTGCCTGAAAGGATGTAGACAAATCCATCTGTTTGACAAATTCTAATGAGAGTTTGTAAGTGATGGAGAATTGTGAATGATTGTAATGTAATTATCAGTAAGTCATGTTTATCCCTCGTGATTTTTTTAGGATACCCTAAGAGTCATTTTATACCTCAAGAAACATGTTTAACATTAAAATATCAGGTTGATAGTTCAATGCTTTTTCTGAGAACTGATTATGGACATAACATTTAGATTATAATAGGTTATAATCTATAATAGATTATAACATTTTACTATAATAACATTCATCACATGTCCTCCATTAAAATGGTTGTGATTGGTTTGGGTTTCTGAGACTTTAGGTACTTTTAAATGAGATTCTCTGCTTGGTGGACAAACTGTACCAGCATGCATCTGCAAGCATGTGCCTGTTTTTAAAATTATTTTGTGTACCCTAAACAGAAGCAACATCACTATACTGGATAGCAACCATATATCTAAATATGACATGTCTATTTTGTAGTAACTTTGTAGTGGTTAAAGTTGTAATATTATCTAATGGGTTGAATTTATTCTAAATAAAAATGTGACAATGTGTACAAATGAATCATTTAACTGTCTAGGTTCCCAGCATAAAAACAGTAACATACGTTTTTTTTATAAATTAAAGATCATAGAATAGTAAAATAGACCAAGAAATGTGAAAAGTTGGAACTGAGTATTGCCTCTTTGTGCTCCTACATGTTTTCCTGGTTCCTTCCTCTTTTTTGCTCCATTCTTTTCTCTTTCTGTGATTCTCACTCACTGCTCTGATCAGGAGCGAGCTTGCTTATTGCCCCTGGGGAGGCTGCAGGGCTTCGGTCAGCCATATGGTGTGAGTCCCCTGCCCCGCCCTCCATGACAGCCCTGGAGGAGCAGCCTGATGAGGCTGGATCAGACTCACTGCTCCCTAAAGCAGAGAATTGCCTAGACAGCACACATATCAGAGAAAGCTGGTTTAGGAAGGGATGGACAAGAAATTAAGACACACTTTGCTAGTAGAACAGGTGGACTAAACGAACAGTGTATGATATGTAAGATATCAAGGAGGTAAAAGTACCACACAGTTGTACATTTTTTGTCAAATGATTCATATGATTTTCTTTCATCTATGGAACATGTGAGGAGACATTTTGAAAAATGTTGACACTGCTCTTGTCCAAACACTGAAAGTGTATGAGAATTGGTGTTGTTAGTCCATATCTTTATGTCTTGTTCTTGCTGAAGAAAGTTACACGTTAGTTCAAAATAATCATATACTCATAACTGACTGATCAAAATTTTGGGTCAACTAACCCCTAAACATTAATTTATTAACTGAGAAAACTACAACATTGTTGGTTGTCATGATACTTTATTAAAGATTATACTAATATAAAAGCATATACTATTATCAATATAATAATTAATGTAATTTCTTAAGTATTAATATTTTTAGATAAGTGTCTAATGCCTGGATAGTTTATGGTCAGCTGGTATTTGACCTACCTGTTCTATGCACCTGTTCTATGATCAATCTGCAGATCAAGTATTCATTAACTTAGTTACCATAATTAGTGGTTTTTAAATCAGGTATGTTAATTATAGCATTTAAAATTACTAAACAGTTGTAAAGAAACACTTCCTGTGTGTGACACCCTTGTCATATAGCGGAAGGATGGGAGCACAAGATAATGAGGAAAAGGAAATGTAAATAAGGAAGACAGGTTAATTGTAATTCACTGCGAATGTGACAGAAGAGTGAATGTATTCCCTGTGGAGAATGATGGGAGAAATTAAAGATTTCTCTGCAGTTCCCACCCCTGATTTCTCACTTTCTGGGTTGCCAAACACTTGCTTGTCATTTCTGTTTTGTTTAACTTTCCTGAGATGCCTGAATGACTTGATACGCACATTAAAAGAAACTGACATGTTAGCGTCTGGTTCTGTTTTGGTTTTCTTCTGTAAATGGGGCAGATTTTTGTCTCCAACGCACAAGCTAATAAAAACTGCCACAGGTGCCCTATTTTAAGAGATTGACAAAGTATGTTTAGTTTGTCTACGACAAAGGCTACGAAGGCTACAACAAAGTAGCCTTCCTGTAGCTCAGCTGGTAGGGCATTGCGTTAACACCGCAAAGATTGTGGGTATGACCCCAGGGGAGGCAAGTCCTCATAAGAAAAAATATGTATATATTGAATTCACTGTAAGTTGCTTTGGATGAAAGTGTCTGCCAAATAAATAAATGTAAGTATGAAAGGGGGTTTGACTTGTGTACGCATCTTAATTAATCTTGCATTTACATCGCTCTTTGCCATCTTGACAGTTATTTTCGCTAATCTCCGGAAGGGTCGCTTTAATGATAAATTAGGGAGTTGAGTTGTGTGACATTTCTCAACTACAGAAGTGTCCCATGCCGAGGACGAAAGCCTAAATCAATCTTCCGAAGAGGTGTCTTGAAGATATAAGCTATTCAAATGAGACACTAACGGAAGCGGACATTGCTATTGTCAGGCGCCTTATGATAATGTACTCATTTGAATATAAAAGATTCTTTGCCATTTTTCTCCCTGTAGATCAAAAATATGTGCTGGTTAAATAGGTATTCCCCTTACTAAACAGGAAAGACAATGGCAGAGTTAACCATCTGTCGTTCCTTTGTTTGTTATGCCCACTGAATTCTCACAGAGACAGTAAAAAGAGCTAAATGAAGGTTAAACATAGGAGATCATAATGATGAAACACACCTATTATGTATTATACACATGTGGGTCTTATTACAGTAAATGGGGAGCTTGTACGAAGCCACATTATAGGGCCTGAGAGTGTATAAAGTATGTAGGGCAGAGTGTAGTGTACATAAATTGCTATTATGAATGTACAGTATGGTTAGAATGATGGGCAGATATGATGAAAGAATATAGTGAAAGGCAATTGATCCACTGTGGTGTTGTGTATTTCATATTGCTGTTGTTTATAGTTTAATGTACATTCCTCTGCAGTGAATCTATAAGTACAAGGGTAAAACAATTATGTATCCACTCATTAACACAATGCCAGAGAAACATTATACATCATAGGAAAAACAAATTATTTTTATTTGATCGGTTTCTCCAAGGCCTGGGCTCATTCATTCACTGAATTTAATTTCCAGGCAAACAAATTCAAATTCAATACAAGACTCTGTCTGTGTGTTGTATTGAGTAACTGATGCCTTAATTAAACATAATTGCCCAAGAATGGTATATGTGGGTGACCAGGCTGCTTACAATAAATAGTTTCACTAGTATAAAGAATGTGCAGTGGACCCACAAAGTATTTACATTTATTCAGTAAAGAAATTATAACACTATAAATTGCTACCTTAGAATTGTAAGGTTCTGTCTGACATTTCTGTCAAAATCAAGCTATTTACATTTATTCACTTGGCAGACACTTTTATCCAAAGAGACTTATAGTGAATTCAAGGTATACATTTTCATCAGGACTTGCATTCCCTGGGTTCAAACCCACAACCTTTGTGCTGCTAATGCAATGTGCTACCAGTTGTGCTACCAGTCTTTATGTGTACAGGAGCACACATAAAGAGCTTAGAATCTTAAAATTTTAAGGTAGCAATATGTAGACAATTCCTTGTTTCAGACAACCAAAATGGGACATGCTCATAGTGTTTGTGAGGAACTACAACTTGAGCTTACTTTGCTAGGTCATCTGTGTGACCTTAAGTGACCTCCACTAATAATGACCTTTAATCTAGTTGGTTAATAATTGAAAAAAAAATGGAATTTTGCAACTTAAGCATCCAAAATGGTCTAATTACTTTTGGGCCACTATAGCTCCTGATATGAAGGAACAGTAATGAGCCGCTGTATAAGACATGCAGTAGTACTCACAGTAGCAGTTGCCACTACAAGTAACGGTAGAATTGATGACTATTATAAATGCAACACTTTCACAGCAATGGCAGTTAATTCTACCTGAAATATCTGGAGTGCAAACATTGTACTGGCAGGGAGATATATTGCTGTCTTTTGGGTCCAACAAATCCAACTCATTAATTTTTCCAATTATTATTCCTTTTCTCTTTCTACCAGCAAATTCTGTCGACCAAAAGAAGAAAAATAATTAGCTACTCCTGCTATTGCAGAATTACCGAGCGTGCCTGGGTCAGCCCAGGCGTCCTGCGTATTCTGACATTTTAAATTACCTGAACAATACCTGAAGCAATCTTTGGACCTAATTAACTTCCAACTGAGACCAAATGTACACATCATTTAAAAAGATAGATTTGAGGGAACAAAGCATGATGTCTTTGCCGGAATCAACCTAGACTTACGCCCCAAAAAACACACTAACAACTACCCCAAAGCCCCCCAAACATCACCAACAATCCCCCCACCCACCCCCTACACCCAACCAACCAACCACAACATGTTTTTTCCTACAACACAATATGCAATATTCTGTTGACCCTATTTATTGTGCTAAAGTAGAAGGACTCTCCATCAAGTAATCAATGTGCTGTTGGAATGAGTTCATTTTAATGCACTCAATCACGCCTTTAATGTTTATGGCTTACGGGGGTAGTGAGCATCAGGAATGTAGGAATGTTATATAGCTTCGGTTTCGGCCCATTTCATTAAATATTTATGCGCTCAAAAACGGGCATCAAAATAGGAATGAAGGAGAAATACATTTGCTATGTTCCATTCTACTTCTTTGTATCTTTCTCTCTTGGCTCCTGTGCATGGCTCCCTTGTTTACATTTGAACTCGTATGTATAATTCCGGCACTCCTTTTTACTTGTATTTGTCATTTAAAAGGTTTCATGTGATAGAGTGAGACGTTTTTACAGCAACTCAGGCAGCTTGTCAATGCCACCATCCTCGTGTTATGAAAGGTCTTTGTCTTACCAGCAGGCCAGCAGCAAATGATGCAAAAATGCTGAAATTCAGCAATAATTCTCACCCTGTTTTTGTGTCAGTGTCAGCCTCACTATCACTAGCTTCTGTTAGTCTCTCTATGACTGGTAAATGTAGGGGGCAAATTCTGTCTCTCTTTCTGTGACTAAACTCCAACCCCCCCATACAACTCCAACCCACCATACACCCCCCCCAGACCAACACCCCCATACATTTTTTTCTCTAAAACTGTTTTACTGTGACACCCTTATTAATTTTGCAGCAAGTGTATTAAAGGCCTTTTGTGACATGCATGTTTATAAGTGTGTTTAATTTGCTGAAACATTGAAAGTTTTTGTAAACTCTTTTGTGTTTCATGTACTTGAGGACATTGACACTAATTGTCAAAGTGCAAAGTAAATAGCTTAGTTGGTGTTTCCTGTGTAGCTGGTAGAGCATTGCCTTAGCAGCACAAAGATTGCAGGTTCAATTCCCAGGGCGCACATGTACAACTTGAATGTGCTATAAGTCACTTCTGCCAAATATATAAATAAATTAATGATTTCAGTCAGCATTTTAACAAAACGTTTCTATTAATCTACAAAACCATGTGGTATGATTCTGAAAGATACAAATATTTATTATTATGAATATTATGATCAAGAGATTGCATTCAAAATACTTGCATACAAAATAATTGATATTTAGAACCAAATGACAAACCTCTAAAGTTTGGTTTAGTGTTTTTAGTTTAGACTACTGCTTTTCCACTGTAAGGTGTATTTTGAGTGGGAGTCCATGTGTCCAGTACTTACTGGATTTGACTTGCTTTTAAAGCATTAAAACAGTATGTTATATTTAAATGTGCCATGTGAGAATGTGGGGGTGCGTGCATGGAAGTATGTGGAAGCAAATTGATTGATTATGTGGCGCCATGCCCCATTTTAACATTGCATAGCCGTGAGCTTTATGAAGAACTAAAATACCCACATTTCACTGCAGAACATCACGCCAGTGTAAACTTTCACCTGCAGCCAAGGGAGACTTGAGTGATCCACAACAAGCAGTTGTTTGAGCTAAAAGCTGTGATGTGCTTCTCTGAACGAGAGCCTGGAGTGTGTTTCTGACATTCAAAGCTGAGCTAAAGAGGTTTGGGGTTGCAGTGTGAAATGTGCGTGTTGAGTGTGGGACTGAGCAATGGCGAGCAATCACATCCTGCTGTGTGCTATCCCTGAGATCACAGATCACAGATCCGGACCACACATGCTCCTGAGACTCTGGCCTTCTGCAATATTTACTTTCTACATGAGCCAGCTTGAGACCTGTCACTCAGCAGCTCTGGAAAACTGCTTTTAATAGAACCATCAACCCAAATCAGCCGTTCCAATGCACTGGGATTTGACAACCCACAATGTACAGATTTAAAGACACTGGATATTTTAATATAAGCCCAGGAAAGACGGAAGAGGTTTTGAAAGTTTACCAAATTAATATATTATGTTAATTTTTTATTTTTATAAAAATAAAAAGTGGTGCAATTTTTTGTCTTTAGAAATTTCTATATTTTTAAAAACAGGAAAATTCTTCACTTTCTTCACTTCTTCATCTTAGAAAGTTCCAGATTAGTTTTTCAAATGTTTAGACTACTATTTAACAGCACAAACCATTTTAGTATGTTTGTTAGTTTAATATGTTAGTATGTTTAGTGTTATTTAGACTCAATAAGTCTGTGAGGTTTCCATCATTAATGTGTTATGCGGAGGTCAGGGCCAAAATAATTGTTTCTGTTTAAAATGTCATTACAGAGTTGGTTTCAAGACCTTTATCTAGCTATTGTTTATCTATCTGGTTTTCGTCTGTTGAAGATGAGATTCTTATTTATATCAATTTAAATGATGTTTTTGTGCTATATTTCAGCAGATATTTCAGTGCAGTATTTGACTGCATTTCACATCCTATATTGACAATTGTAAATCCTTGTCCAACCACTGATTTCCAAACAGGCCATTGGAACAGCAGACATCACTTGCTGACACAGGCCCTCATTTCTTTGTAGCGCGAGTTAGATCAGGTGGCAGCGAGGCACATTTTTGGCTTGCATACATATAAGACGAGCTGATTTAGGGTTTTTGAGGACCGCCTGAGGCAGGTTATCCTGTGAGCTTACTGACTGCAGAGGGATTGCCTGGCAGAATGAAAGGCAGGCAACAATAAAAGCAAGAGGGGGGCATCTCAAGTGCATTGAACAGGGGGGCCTCCCTCAGGCGACGGCCCAACTGGCCTCTGGTTAAATCCTCCACTGAAAGTGTAATAATCCAAGCAAGAGGCAGGCAGCAAGATAGGACAGAGCCTTTAATGCACAACAACAGTACTCCCTCTAATTGCCCCTTTTGTCTTTTAAGCACAGGATTTTTGAGAGAGCGAATTGTGTTTGAAAAGATAAATTAAAAGCTTTGTTCTTTAAATGAGTTTGAGATCACAACAGGCCAGACAGTGAAAGTGTGCTATTTTTGTCCAATCACATATTGGGAGAAATGTATGTCACTGGAGACTATGTTATATGTGATAATATCTATACTGTTGATTAGCGGTGAGGCTAGCATGTTATCATATGATTCTATCTTAATAAAGGACAAAGGTTTCCAAATCTGTTTGGGTTTATCAGTCGCTGAATACACATTCTGTTTATCAATAAACGTGTTTACAAAAGCTCTAGGTTTAAAGATGTAGTTGACTTTACTCATTAAACGTAGGAGTAGCAATGAAGTTAGCAAACACTGCACAAAGCCACACAACCTCCCAATGACCTGGTTTTACATGATAATAGATTGTATGAAACGCTAAGCTGCCTCTCACTTTTCTTCCAAATGCATGCTAATTATGACAGAAGAGGTCAAACTAATTAGCTCTGCTTTTGAACTTGAGTGTAGCTACTTTTTGCGAGGTAAAAAGTTCCTCAAAATGGGTTTTATCTCTTTTTGCTGCGTCCTGATATTTTTTATTTTGCATTGAATGAGTGCCATAAATGGTATAATTGCCATCTTTGTGTCAGTGATGCAACATCGTTGCCCAGTAATGTGTTAAATGTTTTACTCCATCAAATCAGGCGTGAACAAACACCATTCAACTGACAGTGAGCCATAACTGTTTTTGTTTAGACAGGTTAAGTAAAACATCATTAAACACAGCTAAGAGCTCTAAGTGGTAGTTTAAGGGTCTATAAATTCAATTAGACCTTGTTTAATCCTGTCCTCTAATGTGTTATGCACTCATCCATGTGATGAGAGGTTTTGCTGACTTTTGAAGAAATATTGCCTGGGATTTCCATTTATATTGTCAGTTCAGTGGCACTCTTCCCTAGCATAAGGGCCACAGATGCTTACAGGACCGCAATCACAGCACAGTTCTCCCGTGGGACTTCCTCTAGTCATTAGAAATAGCTGAAAAGGGGGTCCTCCATGAACAGACCTGCTCACACAAGCTCAGTCTGCAGCCTCCCCTATGGCCTCTCGTTGCTAATGCTCCAGTTTAGCGACAGCCATCAAGATGCCGTGAAGGTCCTGACACATACTAGGGGCACCTGAGGGCCCCAGATGATGCAGGGTGGGTGTTTGCATTTTTTCCCCCAGCCTCCCATAACCCTCCAAAGTTCTCCTTTATCCCTTTGTGGCACAAGCCTCCTCAGGGTTAACCTCCTCCTTCGAAAAAGACCGGTGGGTGTTTAAAAGAGCAGCTGTTGTGCAAGAGTGCCATTTCCTCCTGCTGTCCCCCACCCCCTGTTTTAGCCCACACAGACACTATCCATAACTCCCCCAACTAATATGCAGATGAACTTGTTTTTCTTAGTTGTGAGCTCCAGTGACAAAGCGGGAAAACATATGCTTAAAATATTTATGATCTAATCCTGTAATTAAGAGCTATCAGGCTGTCCGTGACAGTGTGAGCCAAACAGAGGTAGGCTGGGCTGAAACAGGCAATCGTTCTCCTCAAAACACACACACAACATGAAGGACACACCCACTCTGGTCCCACATTGTTGAACAAATTAAAGCAATATTCCAGGTTCAATACACAGTAAGCTCTATTGACAGCAATTGTGTGGAAAAATAATTTGGACTTGACCAAATGTTGCGCTAAAACAAACAAATAATTTGTTGAGAGAACAACACACAATGTAAATCTACGAAACAGGCGTTCATAACTGTCTTTCTTTAAACACTGCGTTGTGGGATTCTTTGTGGTAAAAGATGATTATGTCAACAGAGCTTAACATATTTAACCAAGAAAATTATTTAAGCAAATTGTCGCCCCGGTTGGCTTGCTTGCAGGGAGTCTGCTGACATTAGCAGATAATTAAGATAATTTCACATAACAGCTGTATTGAATACTGTCTAGAAATTCCATATTTTTCAGTTACCTTTTTATGTCAATTACTGACATATTATATACATTTTTGTATACAGTCATTCTGTGCTTACTGTCATCTGTCATTTGTACAGCTGCTTTGTAACAATTTACCATTATGAAAAGCACTTTATAAATACAATTGAACTTGAACTTGATTAATAGTACAGACAATCTAAAACAATTAATTAATTAAAATACAACTACAAATTAACATATTTATTAACAATAAAATGTAGGCAAACATATTTACTATTGCAAAATTTCCTTTATAGACAAATACATGCACAAAAAGAGTGTTTGTGTATATATACATGTGTGTATATATGTATATATGTGTGTGTG
>JBAJNP010002246.1:33207-50239 GCA_036877545.1 Yasuhikotakia modesta
TATATATATATATATATATATATATATATATATATACATACACACATAGAGAGAGATGTTTAGATCTAGACACAGAGGTACTATATACTGTTAGTAAGTTTTGTTAGCTTAACTACAATGTTAAGTTAAAGATAATAAAGATAAATCATTATATTGACTACTGACTATATTAGTTTATATAAATCATTTAAATACAGTAATTTACATTCCGTTAAGTAGACATAGACTTTTAATGTTACAATTACATGTTATCACTTTCTACAGTATAGAGCGATACTATATATTACAGCTCTGTCCCTTTCATCTGCGTCAGATGACTGTGAATGCATTCGTTCTACCATCAACAAGCCTATTATACTTTCTACCGTCAACATTCACTCTCCTGATAAAAGTTGAGAAGACAGCTGACCTGACGCTCTCTTTCATATCTCACGTACCTCTTGCAGCCGAGTTTCCTCTGCCTCCTTTTGTCAATTTTAAAGGAAACACAATCCTTACAACACAGCACAGGGCCCTCGTGTACATTGCATCCCAGACTTTATGCTTTGCTCTGTGTAATGACCGAGCCACTTACACCGCTCTGTCCACTCGGAGCTTGTCGTCTCCCAGGCGCTCACTGCCGCACTGGCTGCGTTTTGTCAATAATCATTTATTTGTTGCCGGCAATGGCAGAAGCCATTACATCTGACCTCCCTGTTTCATCAATTATGGATAGATTATTGGACGCGAACATCTGCACAAGCAGTGCTGTGCTCTGTTTGGACTCACCTCGTGGCTGGGATTAGATCAAGTATTAAACTGTTGTTTATCGTCAGGCCAAAAACTCGACTGAGAAGAGCCCTGGGGGAATTCCTCCTGTGCTTAAAGAAAATACAACACCCATCAGCAGGCACCTTAAATTGTTTAGCAGTGCCGTCGAGGTCCCCCTGTAAACCAGGGACCCATGTATTATTTACAGGTATTGCTGGTTCGCGATAGGGACTTTTGGCAGACATGTGGCGGTTAGTCATTGTTTTGTTGTGTTGGAAAATGCATGAGCAGGGCATGCTTGATGTTGCTGCCACCCTTTCATATGATTCTAGTAGGAACAGATGGAGGCAGAGCTTTTCGCCAGCAGCGACCAACTACTTGGAACTTCAATCCAGGACTTTAGTCCGGTAGTGGCACTGAAAGAACTGGACCCTACTGACCAGGCTAAAAATAAATCAGAGAACATTCCCTACTTTGACAGGGGTTGTATCATTTTAAGTCACAAATATGGTGCTAGGTTTTCTCACAGTGGAAGAGCAAATAGGTTGAATGTTTCAGAAGGAGAGAGGAAATATTGGCCTACATAAAGTAAATGAACAAACTAGAGGGGCATTAAATGGGTAATTGACATTAACTACCAGATGTTGAATTATGTCAGTTCCAGCTATTTAAAGCTATTGAAAGTGACAGGATTTGAGGATTCTTACATACAAAGCATTTGACCAGCTTTAACATCTGCCATGTTATTTTTTACATTGTGGTTAAGATTGTTTTAAAATTGTGGTTATTGTTTTTGAAAAGTGTGGTTATATATGAGAGTATGTCCTGTTTTGTCCTGAGAGTGTTGTCCTGTAATGTGTTAATTGGGTAGTTAGTTCACCTGTTCCCTTTATGTTGGTTCTCTAGCATTCTTTCTGTGATTAACAAGTGATTAACATAGCTGTGCTGGTCCACCAGCTAAACCAAGACCAACACCAGCATAAACCGCTTTGGACCATGAAATTCATGCCAGCCTGCTCGGGTTCTGCTCAGGAACCAAGCAGTGTTCCTGTAGCTCAACTGGTAGAGCGTTGCGTTAGCAGTGCAAAGATTGTGGGTTTGATCCCAGTGAACACAAGAAGCTGATAAGAAAAGTCACATTGGATAAAAGTGTCTGCCAAATGAATAAGTGTAAATACTTAAATAGTTCATTAAACACATAAGCAAACAAATTAGCAGTGGTAGAATTTGGTGTCATATATGTGGTAATGCATGCAGAAATCTTTTTATTTGTAGCCTCTGATTTACAGTTTAGTTGTTTTGTCCACTTGCAGGACTAAAGCAGCTGTTGTCACGTGTGTTGTGCAGAGTTTCAGTCTCTCACTGAGGTATCAGCTGAGGTTGAAAGGCTCTGGGTAAGGTCAGTATCAGCGTGCTGTATTATTGATACATCTGTGCTTACGTGTTGCCCATCCAAATTTTAGGTGAGAGAGATGAGAGGAAAAGTGACGTAGCTTGAAAACAAACATTGACACAGATTTGCAGTGACACAAGGCAGTTTGGAAAAGAAAAATGCTGCAACAAGTTTCATTACATTTGGGAAGACATTTTCAGAAATTTGAATCACATAAGTATAGGCAAACATACACACACACACACTTACTGCTGACAATGTTTTTATACTGATCTAATATTTTGATACCCCTCACCTTTTAAGACATTATTTAGCATGTTTATTTACCTGTTTCTCTTAAGGGGACTATTGGCTGGTCTATACAATGTATGTCACTTCAGGTTTACTGCCCTTATGAGCATAATAAATTTGGTCCCCACAACACAGGTCAACCCCTCCACACACACACGCTCACAGACACACACAAACAAACACACACACACACACAAAAAATCTGGCAACAATCAACAGGTTAGACAAACCAAAATAAATTGATGTGACCAAACAATTTAAACCTCAGGCATACAAAACAATTTGTTTTAAAACTACTGAAATTACTTACATTTGCAGTTTACTAGACAACATTTTTAAATTATATAGGCAATCAATTTTTATGGGAGTGCAATCTGTGTTTATAACTTGGTGGAGTTGTACAAAACAGTGGGTAAGTAAATATTTTATTCTCTTAACGCTGTTTATCATAATGGAGAGTCTTTGAATTAAATTCCCTGAAGTTCCCAGCAAATGCGAAATAAATGAATCACTTGCCAGTGTAATCTCATCAAAAGCACTTAACTTGCTCACAAAGTAGTTCATCTAGAAATCGCGTGTCTTAAATGATCAGATAACAACAGACAAACAACTCTTGTTTGTTATATAGCAAGCTTATATATAGTTTCCCAAACAAACCAGTGTGCACCTATAACACACTGTAAGAGACCAGCTACCATAATTGAAAATAAAAACACACTGGTTGCTAAGGTTGTTTTATCTGAAAAGAAACAAAGAGTCTTTAAAGTCTCTGACCTTTACCAATTCACAACTGTCATTTTAGAGCTATTAAAGATGGCTTCTTTTGTTTCAATGCTGTCAAGAATTAAGGCTGTATGTGTTGTAAAAGATGAGAGAGAACAAGAATTGCTAGCTTTCTCTGAGAGGCGATAGTAAAGTTACTACTTTATTAAATTAACAGGATAGCACCAAAAACAAGGTTCTGTGTTTGTTAGTGTCTGTGGCTGCAAGAGATTGTGCTTTGTAAACAGAAAATGTTTAAAATCTTTATTTATTTTCAAAGCTGTGCTCCTGTAGCTCAGCTGGTGTAGTATTGTGTTAGCAGTGCAAAGGTTTTGGGTTCAACCCAGGGAATACAAGTATAGATAAAAATGTATATCATGAATTCACAAGTTGCTTTTGATTAAAACATCTGCCAAATAAGTCAATGTGAAACTAAGTGTCTGTTTTACCTGCTTTGTCTAGCTAGTGTCTTTTCTTCCTCTCACTCTCTTTTGTTTTGTCTGTATGACCATTTAACTGATGATAAGCAATAAGATAATGTGGTCAACAGATCCAAGACTACCTATATCTTTGTTTGATTTATGCCTTCTGAAACCAGTGCATCCTAAGTAGTGGTTTGGAACCTTTGCCTAACATAATCAAATGTCGTCCAATCAGAATCATGCATTCAACACACTGTGGTATAAATTATAATCTTTGTGCATTTGCAAATCATGTATGCCTCATATGGGCGGAGTCTCTTCGGGATAATCACATGTCTTTAACCCACTGAAATCATCCTGAAGTAATGCCTCCCTGCATTTGCATGCCATCAAAGATGCATTTCTTCATGTATCACACAATGGCATCCACGTCTTCAAATGCTTGATAGCCGCGCATCTGTGCTGCCATTAGCGTTAGCCGAGCGCTGCTAGAGCAGAGTTAACAGATGCATCAGTGGCACGGGTTGGACTGCAGCCTATAAAGTGGGGCCGTGTGTCAAAAACCATTAGATGGCACGCTTTGATTAATGTTGTAAGTGATTGTGTGAATAGCACTATGGGACTGCAGGAGAGAAAGGTTATCCTCTCACAGAGGAGCAACATGAGAATGTCACAGGAATAATGAATATGCTTGTCATGTTATTTCATTCTCTCTCTCAGCCTCGTTCTCATTTTGTCTGTTTTCTCATTCAAGGCAACTGGTACTTTTCTGCTGGGGCTGCTTTTGTATTGTGGCTTGATTTTAGCTTCCTGTGTGTGTTTGCATGACTCCTCCCTGCTCCTCTGTGTCTGGTGTAAAGACACATGAATTATTGATTTGCTGTGATAATAGAAAGAGATATGTCATATCTTTTGGGCTATCTGCTCCTATCATAGCTGGGTATTAAGCACCGTTCTGTCTGTAAATATTAAATAAATATGTATATGTCAATACAGTAACAGTAATAGGAAAAAATATGGAGAATAATGTCTAGATAGGATTCTGTGACTTATGTGGAAAAAATATAGATTTAGAAAGTGACATTGGGATAAATCTAGGAAAAAATTAAATTCATCCATGTTTAAATCACAAATCCTCACTAAGTGTGCAAATCCTTTTCACCGGGGATTTTCTCAGCTTACATGCCCTTTGGAAAAAGGGCTTGATACATTTTTGATGTGGAGTTTATTTATTTGCATATCTGCTGGTATTTAAAACAAAATGAAGCAAATTAAAAGAATGTGTTAAAAATAAATGAAGCAAAATGTAGTGAACAATTTTATCAGTTTCCTACAAATATTATACAACATGTGAAAATCATATCTTAGTATCTTTCTGTAAGCAGGCAGACAGACAAACACACAGTCAGAGACATTCTGTGGCATTCAGGAAATGTAATCACACTTTAAGCACCACACGCCATTTTGTTTTTTCCAATTCAATATCCCCCCATCCACCCCAAATTCCTGTTCCCTCATAACATGTTCAGATGAATCCATCTGCTCTCCTTGTCTTCTCACTCCACGTTTCCCTCCTCTACAATGGATCAATAAATGAAATGCTATGTTTAAACTGAATCAAATTTTCCACTTGTAGGACCCGGCTTGCTTTCATTCCCTTTCCGTATCACTCCAGCGGCCTCCGTCTCGTCGTGTCCCCACATCCGGCCCAAAGCATTTAGCTTCCTCATATATACAATTAAACGCACCAGTAAGTTCAGCGTTTTCATTAGATTGGACCTGTTAGAATGTGTTTGGGGAAGGAGGCCCCTAAAAATGACCAGCGTTGTAATTGGATGACTTGTGTTTATATTCATTCATGAAATGGATAACACAGGCCAGACTTCCACCTGTCACCCTTTTGATTGGCACGGCAGCAGCCCAACGCTGTAAGTCTCTATCGCCTATTACATTTGATTTCTCTCAGCAGCACGCGATTAAGTTTTCATGCATTCGTTTGACCAGAATCGGGGTTCACTCAAGCACGTCCTGTATTGATTACTTCTAGCGCAAACAGTAGGCCAAGTGTGATATACATAATTGGGCAGTTGTCAGGGGAGAGGATGGGCTTCTGTTCAGACGAACAACTGCAGTTACCTGCATATATGCACAGAGCTCTTTGTTTGCACAACAAGGATATATTCCAGTCCAACAGGTTTCTTTAAAACATCCACTTGAAACAGGTTCTCAACATATGGGCCAAACATATTATAGCAGTTATTATAGCGAAATAAAGATAGTTTTATCAACTTTTAAAGAGAATAGAAAATGTTTCTCATGTCGCTTTTGATATCAACAGCAATATGGCTGACACTGTACCAAACTCCACCGTGTTTTAGCCAAATTTATCTGCCTGGTCCAATTTATTTATCTGGTAGCCAAAATTTGGTAGTTGCCAAATATGGACAGGTGCAAGCTACAACAAAATAATGTAAAACCTAGAATAAATACTTTCACTATTAAAATATAGAGGTATTTGAAAACCAAATTTGTATTTTTTCTTATTCAATTTATTTTAAGCATGTTTATGAGTGTATGCAAACCATGCCAATAACAATAAATTACAGGAGTTACAGCTTGTTTTTAATACATTTTTGTTTACTTTTAGTGTTTGAATGAAAACTGTTGGTACTGTTTAGTGTTGTTACATACTTTTTAAAGAAATTGAAAAGTATATTTATAATGTTCAGACAAATAATTTGGGCTCTAATGTAGATCCACTGAATTAAGCCACAACTGAAAAATGACTGTGTACATTGTATGGTGTTGTCAAGTTGTTGTCAACATTGTATTCATTGTAATCCAATTATTTGTTGTATTCTACATTACTGGCCAAGTAAAGACTCTGCTCCTCTAAGCACAGACTAGGCCGTTATGCAGTCTGTCAATATTTGTTAATATAATTAATATTTTGCTAGTATCTTCCAGAACCACCGCAGCAGCAATCCTGTGTCTGAATTTCCAACGTGTTGTTGTTTTTTCAGAGACCCTGAAGATCACTCTAATCAAGCAAAAGCAAACTTTTCTCTGCTAATATGGTACCCAAGAATCTCCCTGCCTTGCCATCTAATGATGAAAAACAAACACGTGTGTAGAACTGACCTGACACTGGATCAGCTCTCTGATGAGATGTGTGGACAAGAAAGCCAGTTATGCGCCTGAATTCCACAAATCCCATTCCCTCAAACAGGAACGCAAGGGAACAGATGCCGTTGGTGTGTAATATCTCTATAAACTCACGTCCTCTGTGTTGACACAGCTATTGGCAAACACAGAGATCTGACCTGGAATACCGGGTTGCCGCACACACACCCATAATTGTGCTTGTTTATAGCTATCCCCAGAGCATGCCGGGTCACTTTCTGTGTTCTCTCCTTGGGCAATCAAACAGCAGCTTCGCACTAACCCCTGCCTCCACTCCTGGGCTTTCCCATTACAAAAAAACATTCACTTACAAGGTGTGCGCTCCTGTGGCGCAATGCAAATACTCCATTGGTCGCCTGGGCTCGGAGAAGTGGGGAGGGCACAAGCTGCCACAATCCTGACCCTAAACAACATCTATTCTTAATGCCTGTACTCAACACGACTGGTTTCGCAGCAGATCAATAACAGAGACCGGTCAAATACAAGCTGGGCTTAAACAGTGATGGGTTTTTGAAAGGGATTCACAGAATGTGGAGAGCAGAGATCCCTAACAGAAACGACCAAAGGAAACTTGCTTGTCCAAGTTGTGACAGTGTGCACGCTGAAGTGTTCATACAAGCAGACCCAGATATAAGCAGGTTGGTGGCACTGAAGAGAAGCAGGAATGACATGTGCACTGATCCAAATGTGGGGCGTAAGGCACCGTACAGCTCACTTCCTGAAAGTCACTGTACAGCTCAGTTCCCTAACTGCCCAAACTGAAGTGTTGGTGATTTGGTGAATGAGGCTGAATGGTTTTTTGCTGCTTTTAAACATATAACAGAGCAAAATGTAAATATTAATATATATTTATACACACACACACACACACACACATATATATATATCAGTTAATAAAAATAGAGCAAACTAGAATCGATTTTTATGTGATTTTAAAATTCCCCTTGTTAAAATTCTAAAGATTATTATAGAATAGAATGTTTTATATTTTTAAGTAACAATAATAAAGTGTTGATTTTTAAATATTTAACTAAATACCTAACAATTAAATGTTATGCATTTACTGTATATATAATGTAAATACTACTGACTACAGAAGATAACATTTTGTTACATAGATTTAAAAAATGTGATACAGTGTTTCATGTGACTTCTTTGCAAAAAAAATTGGTGTAAACATACCTCTTTGTTTCATTTTTGTGTATCTCCATCCAGGCAGGCCTACTGCTGTTTGAGATATTTATAATAAACAGCAATAAACAGCTTTTAAAGCAATACCTTCAACATTTATTGATATAAATATTACATATAAAGATTTGTACATTTATGCATTTGTTGGACGTGTTTATTCAAATTGCCTGGAATTGAACCCATGAACTTGACGTTGCCAGCACCACTGTTCAGGTATTGTAGCTCAACTGAGTATCAAACGATTTGAAAAGGAACTGCTCAGTCTTCGTTCTTTTTGCATTGGAAAGTCTTCATAATCAACCATCATGTTGTTCCTTCACAAAGCCTGCCATTCTTCATTACTTTATACCTGCCACAACCTGTGTGAGATCCACCACCGGTGTTGTGGTATCTCCTGGCATCATACAGTACGCATTACAGCAACTGACGAAGCTATGAAAGCCACCACTTCTGAGAAAACACCATCAAGGGTTAAGATGTACTTTATCTGAAGCAATATTCAGTGGATCTCTGGCCTCGATTTCTCAGCAGGCCTTGCTAATGACTTGTAGCTTACAAATTTCTAGCACTCTCAGGTGGCTTCTTGCAAGCTGGGCTCTGCATTATGATAAAAAGCCTGAGATAAAATAACCTGAAAGTTGCAACTCATTGCAAGGAGCAAGAGTACCCCAGCAGCTGAGACCCTGGAGCTCCAGTTGCTAAATTTTCTTCAACTGGTGGCTGAAGATGATGTGTGGATAACTGGTTGTGTTTAAATATCCTGTGGTTCTGTGAAAGGAGAAGCAAAATGCACAGCAACTGTTCTCTATTTAAGGCCCATTCTCATCTATTTTATTTCAGTCCATTAAGCAGACAGAACCTTCCCCTTTCCCTGCTTTTTGCACGACACCTCCAGATCAATAAACTCCTGGAGATTTCTTTTCATGATCCACAAAAGCCAGATTGTAAGCATATGAATCTCTAATGTGACAAATGAATTGTTTAAGCAACAAAATGTAAATGTTACAGTTTAGGGGATTTGTTATGTGTTAAGATATGAACATGGGCAAACAGACTTTGATTGTTAAATTTGATGGTAAATTGATTTGGTTATGATCTCGTTACGAAAAGCCAGGTTAAACATTTTGAAAGCGGTTTTATCTTTCCGCAGTCTGGAAATCCTTCCATGAGTTCAGAGTAAAGTCTAAACTCATTAACTTTGCTGTTGTTCACACACAAAGTTGACATCAGGGTTTTCTCAAAATGTTTTGTAAAATTTTAGGAGGATGTAAATAGTATTTAATCCCTGTGGTATATTTTCCATAGGTATCTAAGTATTATGGGGGTAAGGAGGTTTGTAAATAAACTTGTTTTGTGCTAGCGACTAGTACAGTTTGTCCTCTGCATGAACTTACATGGATGTTTCTGTTTGGTTTCATACATTATTGCTAATCAGAGAAAAGAAAGCAAACTGAGCAAAATCAATGCATTTTAAAATGTTATATTACAAAACCATTTCTCAGATAATTCTGAAAAAATATGCATACATACAGTAAAAAGCATGTTTATACATATTCTACATACCATACCGTTAAATGTGTGAGTGACAATGTGCTGAATAATCTCATGTGTAACCAATATAATATTAAATTAAATTTTAAACATCTAGACAGAATATGAAATGTATTGAAACTGCATTGTAATTTGCTTTATATTAAAGCTGTGTCATGTGCCAAATCAAAATGACAACTTGCCCCATTTCCCTTATACCCAGCAGCTGATTCTGGCATTTTAACTTCCTGTTTCATCAGTGCATTGTAAGTTCTTCAGGTTGTGGTTCAACATTAAGGTCAATCTTGAGGTGGCTTCAAGACATTTTTGTTTTTTCAATATTTCAAAGCAGCTATTATTAAGTAAATCTCCACACACACCCTCCTTATTAGTGTTGGGAACCTGTTAGCTGGTGGCTCCAAGCCTAAAGAGAGAGATACACAGAGAGACAGAGAGAGAGAGAGAGAGAGCTGGCAGATGGTTCACTCATGAGACTGTCTGTGGGGGCTGACTCAGTGTAGCTGCCCTGCCCCCTCCAGCAGTACAACATTAAGGGTCAGTGCTTTTGGGGAGAGTTAACATGTATGTGCCCTGTGTTGTTCCTCTGTACCTCTAAACCTCTTTCACCTTTTCATACTCTTTTCATACCTTTTCAAGTCTTCTCTGATTGGCCTTCCTTTGAAGCATCTTGTCTCAACTCCTGTCTTAACAATGCTTGCAAATATATTGTTTAACCCTATAATACCAGTATCTGTTTTCTAATTCCAGCTAATTGAATTTAACACCTCTGTCCTTGTATTTTAATGCAAATACCATATTGCCTGTGCTAAGTGACCACAGCAGCTGTAAGCCTGCTAATTAGAGTAGCTGCTAAACAAATGTGCTAAGGCAAATATTTAGCTAATTATCCATTTTTAATGCCGTTTTCCAACACTGGGCCTTCTCAGAAGGTCCAGCAGATGCTATTAAATTTCACCCCATAGATACACAGTTATGACATGTAATAACTACATGAATATAAAAGAGATTAATAATTTAGAAGGAGCTAACAAATTAGGGCCATCATTAAAAAAGAGAAACCAGACAGAAAGGAAAAAAGGATCAGTACCATTTGCATTAAACTCCAAATCTAAGGTAACACTGGGCTCTCTGTCTCTTCTTCACGATAAAGAATTACTGCATTAATTCTGCAAAGTGAACTTATTGCTCCTATTCGTTTCAGGGTTCCCTGGAGCATTCAAAGGCCGCGCAAAGATAACTGCATTTCTGGGGACAATAACTCTCATATTCATTCTCACATCACACTCATTTTTACTTCAACGAAAAGGGTTGGCGGAAGGTATAAGAGAGAATTATTCAGTGTCTCTCATGCTTTTGAGCATGAGAGCTGTTGAGCATATTAGCATAGGCATTTCTATGAGTATTTACCCCTGTGGGAATAAAGGCTGCTTTTATTGTTACAATGTTTAGACACACTGACCTCTCTCTGTCTGAATCAGGCTAATGCAAGCACACCAGTTCTTGTTTGTTTCTACTAAACACCTTAATTATCCCTAAAAGCCTTTTTTCAACAAGCTATCTGCAAAAAATTGACCATGTGTATGTGTGTGGCTGTCCTCTTAACGATAGTCAGAATTGGGGTTAAGCATTCATGGTTTAGTTGCATGCATGATATGTTGTGTTAGTTATGTCATTTGCATAATGGAATATCTCTGTGTCACAAAACGTCTATGTGTTTATCATTATGTTCTGTTAAGTGAACATAGTCAGAGAAAAGCATGTTATACACCTTTAAATGCTGACATGAAAGTGAATTCAATTCCCCGTGTGTAAACATCACCCTGGATGATTTAAAAGAGCAGAGGTATCTTGTGAAAAACACTCTGTTAACAACACGCATCGCTGGAGGCACCGTCTCAAAATTGTGATATTGCAATATTTCCCCCCACGGTTTAGAATTTGAATTATGATGAAAGGATCAGTCAAGGTGTATGTGTGCAGTTTGTTGTTTAACCCCAGGTTTCCTCGACTAGCACTCTCTTTTGAGACCTGCCAGGTGAATTGACACAGTGCTTTATACTTTCGAAAGCCTTTGGGAGGAAACCTGCGCTATGATAAAAAAAGCATTTTCCCCAAGGATATGAACGCAAGTGGGTGAAAAACATCAAGAGGCTATCATCTGAAAATTCAGATCCAGGGCCTTTGTGGATTTGATGTCAAATGGCATTATGGATTTGATGTCAAAAAGCTGGGCTGGTGTAAGTGAGTTTTACTGTATTGAGATCAGTTAGTACTTTGTAGGGTTTTTTAAACCTGCAAAAGACAAGCAGGTTTGCATAATGGTTCAAGTTTTGAATGTGGCATTTGAACTTGAAAAAAAAACTCTGAGTGTTAGTGTTCAGAGTATGACAGGACAAAGTTGTGTGTGAGTTTACCCCATCCTCCAATGCAGATAATGATTGCCCTGCTCCCAGGATCTTCTGATAGGTCCACGGATGATGGATTGAAATTGATGAGCGATGCGGCATGCAAAAGTTAAAATTGACTTGACATGGTGTCCTAAATACACAGCATTCTTGTGCAAGATATAAGAAGCAAAAGATGCAAGCGCAAATAATTGTGCCTAGTCTGTGTTCACACAGAAAACAATGGAAAAGTACAGTGGGAAAATGCATTCTGTGTGAATGACATCTTAGAATGTAATGGCAAATTGTTTAGCAGACAACCAATCAGAAACTGGCCTAGTGCTTACATCATTAAATATTCATGCACATTGTAATGTCTCTGCAAGTAGCATCTGAAAAAATTGTCAAAACTTAAAAGCATTAATAAGAGTTTGTACAGACCATATTATTTGTTTTGCACATTTAAAGCTGTAATCAAAAGCTTTTTTAAAAGATTAAAACTTTCTATCACAATTTGTAATGGTAGGTGTACATAAATTATTTATTATAATTTAAGGATCCTTATAATTTAAGTATTTTTTAGGGCAGTTTGACTTGTGGTTACATAACATTAGTGGAATGGCAAGTGCTTGAAGTCTGTTCTTACAGCAGTTGTTCAAAATGTAAACTTGGTCCACAAAAATAATTCTGCAAGCAACATGCAATTTTTATGCAGTTTCAAACAGAGATGGCGATAGAGAGGCAAAACTTACCAGCTTTAAGGTGACTTAAACAGCCAGCATTGATAAACCAGGTGTAATTTTAACACATTAACAGTTATTTAAAAGGTCACATATCTGTCGCAACTTATAAGAACATTAGCAAAAACAGTGTAAATCTGAATAGACAGGATTACTTTTATACAAGAATATAGCAAGATTATGCTCATCCAGGGTTGAAAACCCTCACATTTCAAAACCTAGCATCTATTCTTTCGGTTTCACCAGATCACATTATCTATGAAGATGAATAGGACAGAGATATTGACTTCTTGATATCAAAAATTAGTTTCATTTTCATTCATGGCCACAATTGTACAAAGCCAGTTTGTGTTAAAATCTAAAAAAAAACTGTTCTGTACCTTCAGGCACTTTTTAATGTCTTTCCACAGTTGTCCCTGTTAAAAGCAATGAGTCTTGTGAACATTAAGAAGGGGATGTTTGAACACATATCTCTGCAGATTGTGTGTGAGCTCACCACAAAAACAAAAGGACTCCCAGAAGCAGCCCTAGGACATTGCGAACATGTTTCAAGAGATTGTGCGCATCACTCAATGTGTTTATCTTCATCTGCATGTCTTGAAGCATGGTTCTCTGGGAAGACTTGAAGACTGAAATCAAGAAGTGTTTGATTTCCTCTGTGATAACTTTATTACCATTTGAGAGCTTTTAAATGTCTTGTCAATAAAAACAGTTGGGATCCCAGATACACTCACTAGATTAAATTGAATTAAATTGAATTAAAAGTGTTTTTATTTTTTGTGTCGGTTTAACAAAGTCTGTAATTTCATTATTAGCAAAAACAACCCCAAACAAGCTTTTTTGTTATGTTACAAATGCCAGTGGAAAACAATTAAATGGGTTGAAATTCTAATTTGGACCCTTATTAGACTTTCCTCATGCCCACAATTCCACGTCCCCAGATAATGTCACAGACCACTTAAAAAGATATTAAAAATAAAGGAAAATAAAATAGCAATTTTTAATTTTTACTAAGTAGGATTTAAAATGTATATGTATAGATCTTAAAATGGACCCATTAAAATAAAATACACAAGGTCGCCTCTGTAAAAAGTCAAAAACTTCATTGCTGTGGGGCATAAGAGACAAAACTGTTTTAATTTAGCAGAGTGCCCAACAAAACTTTTTTACTTTTAGTAGAGTGCCCAACAAATAAGCATAATTACCATCAGAATTCACATGGCGTTCATAGACTCCTGAAGGCAATCGGCTACACTCGAATTAGCAACTACGATAAATCACCATTAATTAGCTAATAAAAGCCAGCAGGTGGTTGGGAGCCCACAGCTATTCCCTGGTTGTTTGAATTATGTATATTACATTGTTGCAGCAGTGATGAAGTAAATGAGAGTGAGGGAATAACAGACAGGAGTCTTTCAGGCCCTTGTGAATGTAAAGGGTGATTTTACCTGCTTCTAAATCTCCCACAATTCCCAGAATTCCACCCAGAGGACTACAAGTTCCTTTGACCCTTACTCAAATAATGAAGTCAGCTGGGCTTTCGTGCACCAAGCATATTTGAGCAGTCATTGTGTGCACTGGTTTTCAAGCCTTTAAAGCAATGCCATGAGTGACAAAGACATGCTAATTTCATTATTATATAAAAAGTCTATTTTAAATTGTTGCGATTGGTTCCTGGAAAGCATTGAGTAGTAGTAGAAAGTCCCCCCCCAACTATATATTGCTCCAGGCCTTTTAATTTATTTATTTTAAATAACATTTATAAATTGCTGTGGGGCTTCCTGGACTTGTGAGCCCCTAGAAATGTCCTGACATTGGGTGCAGGAGTAGCAATATAGTGATGTCACCATTGACATTTGGGGATGATATTATAAATGAACTAATGAATTTGTTAAATTCGAAAGAATACAAATTAGCAAAATAACTAATTTAATTCCCAAAACATATTGCTTTAAGAGGTAGTATGCCACAAAAATAAAATGGCCTATATATGTGCTTTATGTCCTATATAACTTATCCTATAGACAATATTTTGAGAAATGTCTCAGTGGTTTTGTGTCTATACAATGGAAGTTAGTGGGTACCAAGTTGCTTGGTTACCAATGTGCTTTAGAATATTTTATTTTGTTTTTTTCTCAGAAGGAAGAACTGGTTTGGAATGACATTAGAATTTTCTTATGATAGAAGAATTAAAATTTTTGTGTGAACTATCCTTTTTGTAGAATATAAACCTGATTTAGCTATATTGAGGTTGAGGTTAACCAAGGTTTGTATAGTTTGTATAATTCAAATAATGTATGGAAGCATTGTGTCTCTTTAATAATTTGGATTTCGGAAAAAAAATGTCTCATCAAGTTTCAGCGTCAGTATCCACCACACATCATGTTTCCTCAATCACAATGTCAAAGCAGCTTTTTTTTTCCATATATTGAAAATGCATGATTATCACTGTCTGTCAAGTTCATTTTTTGTATCAAAAGAATTACATATTAGCTCAGTATTTGAACCTGGATCCCCTTGCATGCTAAACAAAGATTTACCAGTAACTAACAACCCACACAATTATTTTCAACCAAGTTTTCCTTTGCTCAAATCTTGCCTAGGGCACCAAGTGAGCCAGGACTACAAATGTTTTCCCTCCAAAATAAATAAATTCATTTATGATGCCATTGCTAATGTGGCTAATAGAACAGGTAAATAGCAGCTCTCTACTGCCCAATTGCCCATGTACTGTGCTGTTACTCTGTAGGTAGTTGCTTACAGGTCACAGAGAGAGGTGCTTACCATTTTGGTTGACCATTGTATTATCCATTCAATACATAATTAATGATAGATGTTTTTCATTTGTTTTTTTGTATTTGTTTTGGTGACTGAAATTGATGAAAATGTTTTTATGGAAGCATTAACAAATTACAATAACATATGCAACATATTGCATTCATAAAAACAGATGCTTTGTGCTAACCTATAAAATACCACCACCTGTTGTTTATCTGTTAGCCAGTGACATCTTTTAGACACATTATCTCAGAGTAACAGTACCAAAGACAACAAATTCACAGTTTTATCTCAAAATTAATATTACAAAAATACAAATTTTATTTGTATTATTTGAAACACAAGTTTCAATTTTAACTTTTTGCCCAGAATAAACCTTATTTGTACAGCATAGCAATGAGAAAGAGACGGCTGGCTACCGTGCCATGGCAACTTTCTCTCTTTATTTTTCTTTCTCAGAAAATGGGTCCTTTTCTTGGGGACCCATGTCCTCAGGCATTTGCTTGGCACCAAGTTAAAGAAGTGGCGACATACGTTCGTGTAAGTGGGCCATAGTAGCAGATGGGACACTGATTGCTCTGTTGTTTACAGCTGTTTGTGTCCCTTCATGTGACTCAGACTAGCACCAAAACAAGGCAATGTTAAACCCTGGTGCAAAAATTATTTGTGACCCCCATTATGAATTGGGCTTAGTGCTCCAAACAGTAATGGACTTGGCAAAGCGAACTTTTACATGTTTGAACATTCTAAGTATTGCAGCGGATGTAATTACAAAATGATGATTTTTGAAGTGACACAACATCATTTCTTATGCTTTTATTCTAATACATGACCAAATGTTTATGGCTCATTTTTAAGGCCTCGCAATGGTCTAAAATCGTTATGACGGTAAATCACTTCACAATATGTCACAATACCACAAAATTCTCCTTGACTACAGCTCAGGAGCACTATAGTATTGATAGCCCACAGCCATCCACTGATGTATTTCTAACAGTAATCAACCTTTTACAAAGACACTTTGGAGACCTTACACAGCTCCAAGGACATAATTCAGTATAAAACACTTCATTGGTAAAAAATCAGTACACTCAGTTCGGTTTTTTTCTATCTCAATGTGCTGTAAAATGCAAAGTAGTTAATGCGTTTAGTGACACATTGCGTGTTAATTATTAAAATGTGTTTGCGGAACTTTTAAATGGCAAGTTAGTTCATATCAGCTCATTTCCTGTTTCAACCACAAGGGGCAACATTTTTCCAGACATTCATAGCGCAAAATCCCTACATACTCACAAAGGCATTTAATTGTTAGGGACCGAGCACTAAGCGTGCGAAGCCCCTATTGTTTCTGTGTTGTTTATTATTATTATTATTATTCTCCCGCTTTGATCGCACTTTTGAGGGTATTAACATGCACGAAAACTCACCAGATTTTGCACACGCACCAGCCCCACCGGAACTCGGCGTCTATTAGAGGTTTTAACGTTAGGCGGGGCAAAATAGCTCCATAGCGCCACCTAAACTTGCCCAGGGCACTACGGTTAACGTACATGTACCACTTTTGGTAGGTCTATAGAAAACTTTAAT
>JBAJNP010002247.1:0-50238 GCA_036877545.1 Yasuhikotakia modesta
TGACCTCAGATCTGTCACAATCCCAGAGAACAGAACCAATTTCAGCGTGTGACGTGCTCTACAAACAACAAAGGATACTTCCATTCCACGAGGCTGATGCAGGCCCGGCGGATGGGGTTGTTGAGGTTGAGGCAGAAGAGAGCTCGTTGAGGCCTCGTGTTGGCCGAACTCCCCTGTTTTTTGCTCTTGGCATACTGCTGCCGCTTCTTCTGGGCCAGCGAACCCACCGGTACCACCGAGGACACGGGTGCAGCCACCGAAGTCGCGGGGGGCGCGGCAGGGGCGGCAGCGGGCGGAGCTGGGCCGTTGGCGCTCATGGTGCTGAGGTGGGCCTGAGTGGGCCGTCCACCAGCATGGGCCCGCCAGGGGAGAGGGAGCGGAGAGTCTCACCAACAGGCTGGTACGTCACCAGAGACAGAGACTCTGGTACTGCTGGCATAATTTGCCTCTGTGGAGAGAAAGAGAAGCGAGTTACAATATATGCATGTGTGAGAGAGAACAAGCCTGAGCGGAGAATGTTGTGGGAGGCTGTGCAGTGACTTCCTTTACTTCAACGTTACATTATGCAATAATGTGGGTGTACGACCAAAAATCGCATACAGCACATCTTTGGGTCTAAAGGCCACAAGTTCACAGGGTGTGTACAGTACCAAAGACCCAAGAACCGCTACATGCAGGACAGGTCACTTAAAAATAAAAATTCAGGCTTTCTTTACTCCCATATACATTTTTTTTCATGTCCTGCGTTACCATAAGGCATCTGACTGTGAGAAACGGACCGAAATCTAAGACATCGGTCACTGCATCGCTCACATCAAGTCACTGTAAACTAAAAACATCACTGCTGTATTCATTTATTCATTTTTTTAAGTGCCTCTTATGGACAAACCAGGTCAGCAAAAAGGCGAGAGTATTATTAGGATATTGTCACAAAAAAGTTACAGCATGTGGAAAAATCGATGCACATAGCGTGACTCCATGAAAACCAGCCAACAAATAAACAACGTGATAGAAAAATACAAACAAACAGCCCTTATACACAAAAACAATCAGCCTCATGAAAAACTCACATCCAGCCTTAAATAAGACATAGGAGTCTTTCAAGCGACAGGCCCTGCAGAAGAAATGAAGATATGCATTGAAAGGTCACACGTCTGCATATGTTTCGCTTGAAGCTCCCGTCCATATATCTGAAACGTTACTTATAAATTGATGCAACATGCATGTATTTACAAAACCATGTATTTTTTGTTTATGTTTAGACTCATTTTGCACTATGTTACATTTCATCATTATAACAAACACACACATATATGCATAATGTATATAATTCATTAGGCCTGTATATCATTATATCATTATTCACAGAGACGCTCACGACTGCCAGAAAACAACCCAGATAAAATAAGGACACATCTCCTTCAACAATTTACACATATTCTTTATGCACACCAGCCAAAATCTGTGCTTTTCTCCACGCGATCACCTTTATGCTCAGTTACAACAGCCGTGATGCGTTTCTCACCGTTCATTTTTATTAAACGCCTGAGTATGACAAGCAGTGACAACATCAAGGGTCTAACAGGACCACAACACATGAAGGACAAACGGGTCGGATCGGCAGAGACTATTTTCGTCCCTTAAACGAATGCAAATGATTGCAATGCGTGCATTTATTTAATAAAGACATTTAACGCAAACGCGCCAGGCCCGGCGTTCAACATCGTACCTTGAATGAGGTCTTTTCTTTCAGCGGATGGAGGTGGTGGGGATGTTATATCCTGCTTATATCCAGAGATGAAACTCCGACATCGATGAAAGGTACATTGAAACTCGTCAGCTTGCGTTCATTATTTTGCGTTATTTTGCTCGCGTGAACGCGGCTCGCGTTGAAGCGTCACACGGCGTCGCCGAAATGAACCGAAACTCCCCCTCTGGCTGTGCACGCGCAAACACATCTCACTCCACACACTCGGTTCACCGATTCACCGATTCGTTTTACACGTTATTACATACATTTTATTATTGTGCATTAACAGTTGCAGTCCAACAGCGTCATGTAACTTCTCCCACAAATGCAAAACGATATTTTAAACGACACCGTTGCAATACTCGCATATGGCAGAAAGTCACAATTGAGTTGATCCACGTTTTATAACCATGTTCAAACATGTTATCTGTTGATATTATTATTATTAACAATAACAATCTTTAGTTTTGCAAACATGTTGCCAATGTTGTCTCGTTGTTTAACTCCTGAACAAAGTCATGCATACAGAAGAATCACAGCAATATGAATCAATTTAAAGCACCGACTCCTTTGTGACTTGGGCAATAGATAAAAGTGCTGCAACATTAAAGAGAGCTTTACAATTCTTAATATTCCTTATAAATGAAAGTTGTTCACTGAAAGTGAACTAATGTAATATTTCTCTAAACTTAAAGAACTATGAGAAACTTAACTTGCCTTGAGTAATCATTTGCAAAGAGGACATTTGTTATATTGTGAATTTTATACTGTCCCAGACGGCCCTTATGTTGTACTGTAGCAGCTATATTTCTCACCCAAAGAGCTTCAAAAGTTGCTGAGAGTGGCAAAGCTACTATTTCTGGAGACTGAAGCGAACGATCCTAAAACTGCAAGAAAATGTTGATACAAGGTGATACAAGTTTTCTGCCCACTGCAGTCAAAAAATGATCAAACGGTACCATCCGAGCAAACAGGGAAAATTCTCAGTGTTCTAAGTTCTCATGTGGTAGAACATTACTAGATCTTTCTATTGTTTCTATCTATTGTTGAACTTTCTAAAATGTTTCTATTATATACAGCTTTCTATTGTTTGTTAGGATATTGTGTATTCCTCTTTCACGTGTTTTTAACTGTTTTGGTTTAACATGTGAAGTTTTATTGTGTAGCTGAATGACATTGTTGTATAGAAGGAAAAGCTTGTAATGTTCCTTCCATCCAAACACTTCAAAAGATGAGTTTCCCTCTGTCATTTACAGAAACGACAGCACCTGTTTACCACCTGCTGTATTTAGAAACCGTCTCTCACATTACCAGTCTGGAATATTCTCTGAAACACTCCACAATAATTCTCCAGCCAAGCTTGTGTCCCACATCAGCAATTCTCAGTAGCGAATCAATAATTGATAGCAAACTATATAATATTACATATAGATCTTATAGAAGACACCTATAGATAGATGTTATTGCCATATATAACACATACAGATCTTATAGATGACACCTATAGATACATATGGATGTATTTGCCATATATAATACATATTGATCTTTTGGGTAAACGTATTAAATGTAGATATATTGTATGTATAAGATTAGAACGTATGATAAAAACAAATGTTTCGCATAAAACATTAAACCATAAGCAGAGTATAAAGTATAAAATTTGATAGTAAAATTAATTTGAGTATTGAAACCAATGAACAAAAGATTACAGTAAGAATCAATATTTACCTTTCGGATGGTTGCAGGTACGAATTTGACGAGACGTTCTCATAGATCCATAGTGAAGCTCCATGTTTTTTCTAAAAGATGGTGACCATGCTCGGGTCAGGCCGGCCTTTGGCTCCAGTGAGACTGGGATAAATTTACGCCAGGTGTCCACTTACCTGTCTACCGCATATAATCGTTTCACTCCGAACCGTCTTCAATAATTAAAAGCCTTATTAGGTGCCTCAGCCAATCAGAACTCACGATTTCTTCTCACTGTCACATGACATGGGCCACTAGATTTTCCCCCGCATCACATAAATTGTACTGTACGATCTTCTGATGATAAATGGTACAGTGAAGGCAACGCAAGCCAAGAATAACCGTTCATTCAGCACAATCTCTGTTCTCTGCCGTTACTGAACTGTTATTTTGGTCTCAGCCTGAGTTTGTTTGCAGCGCAGAAACAGTGAAGATCATATAGCAACAGAGATCCAGTGCCAACAGTGAGAGTCACATTGATGTCACTGTGTTCCTCACTACCAACAGCACACTGTTTATCTCTTTAACCACTTAAGAATAACGTTTTTGATACATGACATTTAATGTTTAAAAAACGTTCTGCTAGTGTTACTGCCAGAACGTTTTTTAGAGAATGTTTGGGGAGCGTTCTGAGGATGTTCGTTGTTTGCTGTGTGTTTATGTAGATGTGAACTGTTTATTTCAGTCATTGTATTTCCCTTGAGCTTCCCTGACTGAAAAATTGTCTTGTTTTCATTCCTGTCCTAAAACCCTTATAAACGCACATTTACAAGATGCTGTATTTCAAAAACCGAACAATCTGACCTGCGCTGTCCGTCTTTATCCCACATATATTATAGAATATTAGAAATTATCTTTGAAATAATGTCATTTTTAAAAGAAGAGGTTTTCATTTGAGAATAGGTGTTGTCTCACCCAGTGTGTGTGTGTGTGTTTGTGTGAGTGGGTGTGTGTGTGTGTGTGTGTGTGTGTACGTGTATGTGAGTGTGTGTGTGTGTGTGTTTGATGAAGTGCGATGTGAACAGAGGTGAAAATCCCTGCAGCTTAGCTGTTCTTTCTGTGTATCGTCAACTTCACTATCAAAGGGTCCCTACAAAAAATTCCAAGATCCTCTTAGATTTTCTCATCTGTCCGTCCTGTTCACACTATATTTTCCTCCTCTTACACATTTCCTGTCATTCTTTTCTTTATTTTTTCTTCATATCTTTCTTCATTCTCCCCCTCTCTGTGTATTTTTCTCTAATGTCATGTTTTTTATTAAATGACACACACTTTTTCTGCCCCATCATTGTGTTTTACCTAGTTGGCTAAAGTGAGTGATTGACAGCTGTAGATAACTGACACATTACTGACAGCTGACCACTCCCACCCCCTCTGGGTGCTGAGGCTAAGTGCTCTGTCACCATAGCAACCACAGAGTGACTTATGGGTAATCGAGTGAAGAGCGAGGAACAGATTTATCCCTTAAGGAGCATCTGGCATTAAAATGAAGTGTTTCTGAATTTGCATGGTGTGTGTGTGTGCGCACAAACTTCACAAATCTGTCACAAACACATCTTGCTCATATTTCACCTAAAGACCCAACAATAAAATGCTTGGATGCATTATAGAAAGTTTTATGTATATGTATGCAAAATATGCAGCTATTTTTTAGGGTGAAATATAGATGCTTTTTGTGAAATTCCCTGATGTCTACACAATCATGTTTATTGTTTTCAGTCTGTTTGCACACCATGAGGTGCAAAGCCACATTTGTATGAGCCGGAGTATGTGAACATTAGCATCTATGTCACCAGGGTGGTGTTGTTAATGTATCCCAAGGTCCTTCCACACGTTGATTCAGTGCCGCTAACACCTACAGCCTGTGCTGCTGTGGTAGGTTAGGGTTTAAACTGTTGTCGTATTCTGTGCCGTTTGCTGACAAAGAAAGTAAAAATAGAAACAATCACGCATTCTGAATATACATTCCCTTCAGGAGGTACGGGTGCAGGGGGCTCTTTGATTGGCTAATTTATGTCACATGGGCAGGGGTTCTCAGGCTAGGATTGGGCCACACATGTTGAAGCAGTTTGATGACAAGCGTTTCTGACTGGGACAGAAAGCCCAAAGGAGACACTGCTTACTCAGAGACGAAACGAGAGAGCGAAAGAGCATTAAAAAGGACAGCGGAGAGGGGGAGACTAGCTTTATTTCATCATATTGTCACTTTGTGACAAATCGTGTTACATTGGTTTCAATTGAACTGTTGAAAACAAAATTCTGCCAAAATTCACCTTCATCTTTTCAGAGCATTGAAGAAACTTTACACTTCATTTTTTTGCCATTATCACTAAAAACACCTGAGTAAAAAATGTAACCTTTCTAGAATCCACCATCCAAGATTCTAGGTTTTACCCTTAATTTAACCCTTTCAATCATAATTCAATCCAGATTCAACCCTTATAGAATCTGTTTTCTAGATTTTAGATTCTACCTTTCTAGATTCAGACAGTAAACTAACTATGAACACACTTTATGGACATCAGCCCTGTTTGGATTCTGTAACTCAAAGCTGCACCTCAAAGCTACACTTTCCCTCAAGACAATCTAGTGCTTGTCAGATTGTGAGTGACAGGATTGGAGAAATGACATCACAGCGTTCAGAATCAGACACGTGACATCAGACGCACAATCCACGCGTGACATAACCGGACAACCTAAGCATGACATTGCAGCAGGGCAGCAGTCATGTGGTCATTGTGCAAATACTGCCAGCTGTGTTGATTCACGCAGACAGACGCAGCGTGATCTCATGACAGCTCGTGTCAATAGGAGCTCAGCTAACACAGTTTATTTTACTCCTCTGAAATGACTAACATAACTTAGTCATGCTTTTTTAACTTAACATTTTTTAAAAAGCTCTCAGAAACAGTCAAACAACCTGAATTATTGTTGGGTAAAGGCTTAATATTCAATACGCATACAGTATTAAGAGTTACATCAGTGCAGTGTAGCATTTTTTAACATTTAAAGGAATTTAAAGTTGCCATTGATATGAATGTATAAGGAACTTTAAAATACATTGATATGAATGTATAAGGAACTTTAAAATACATTGATATGAATTATACAGGGGCTGTATCTGGTCATTCACAGCATTTTGTTTGTCCCTCCTTATCTGAAACCCTCATGGGTTTCACAGAGTTCGTGAGCGTTTGAATCAAGTGTGTTAAATACTACAGCTATAATATAAAACTGTGGGTCCCAGTACCAGAACTGTTTTGGTTGGTACGATGCCGCCCTCTTGTGGTACCAAATAGAAACAGCAGGAACTCTCTGTTAGTCAACAGGGATATATAAACTTATACGGTGTCACTTACTAAGTAAAATAATAGAAGCACATAGCAAAAAATACCTTCAATTTATAATGAACTACAACGATAAACGCCATTGGTGAAATTGTAAATAAGGTCAAAATCTCTAATACTTATAATTGTCGCTATTATAAAGGTCTATTTACATACTTCGCATGGCTTATATTTGCTATGCTAGTAGATGTTTCCCTCTCACTCCATATAAAATCCTCTCCTCCATAAGAAGGAGAAACTGGTCTCTCATTGGATTATTCTGGATTGTACCATTTATGAATAATCCCTGAATAATGTCGGCCATCATTCATTCTGTATCGCACACATACACACAATGGTACAATCCACCCCATCTCCACGTTTTACTAACTTTTATTGCGTTTTTTCCATATTCCACAAGATGGCAACATAATTCTCCATCGTTCGACCCTTTAGGTAAAAATAAACCAGTATACGACTGGTTTATCAGTATTTACCAGTATGTCAAAGATGCAATGACCAGATTAAATGTAATAATTTAGAGTAACTTTTAAACTACAATGACTTATTGACGTTGTCAGCCACTTAACAAGAAATACTTAAGAACATTTTAAGAAACCTGCACACATACTTTTAAACTTTTATTATTGAGCAATTCTCATTAAATTTGAGGCAAAACGCAGTTTTAAACGGCGTGGCACTTAAAATGTCCTCAAAAGTTACTTACAAGGACTCAAATATTCCTACAGACTAACGCTGAACCTAAAAAAACTTTGGGCTTTGTGTACTATTTTAAAGCGTTTATTTCATGTATAAAATGACTCTAATATTCCCAAAAGGAGTTTTTTTTTTCCTCAGATTTAATGCTCTTGTGACTGGGACACGTTAATATCTTTAAATTCAGCAGCCAGAATTCATCATGGCAGATTTGTATCTATTTTCTCACCCGCAGTTCCTCTATCGCAGTTAAAGCCCCTGTGCGCGTGCGGGCGGTCGGCGTGCGCCTCCGTCTGTGCGCGCGTGTTTGCGCAATTGCATAAAGCTTTGCGCTCTCCTCCCCTCCTTCTTTCTCGCAGCCAGCGCTCTGTCCTCAACCTCCTTTCACTCCTCTGGTACTGTGAGACCGAACCCATGGAGGACTACCACAAACCAGACCAGCAGATCGTGCAGGCGCTGAGGAACATCGCCAACCGCCTGCGTATTAACTCCATCAAAGCCACCACCGCAGCGGGCAGCGGGTGAGAACAGCTACTGCTCCCACCATCTAGTGACCATTTGTTTATTTACTAAACGAAAAAAATGTCCATATTTTGCAGCCACGCAAACACGCCTGTTTTTATTTATTAATAATGTTGCCATTTTCATTCCTTGCAAATCTAGTGGCATGTTTTTAAACATAAAACACGAAATAAAAGAACTAAATATGAGGCGTTTGGGGAGGAATAATCGACACACTTTTGCAACAAATAAAGATAAAGTCTAGTAAGTAAATAAGAATTATTCTATGTTAAATTATAATGAATCAGGTGTTTTTTCGTTTCATTTCATTGTGGATCGATTTGTAAATTATTATTTTACTTTAATAACCGATTAAATTTTAGTCCTTATTCCTATTTTTGACTTTATTAAATTAGAGACACTGAATCTCACGCCTGGGCGAATTTACCGAAAAACATGATCCGCGATTTAAGCCTTAAAACTGTTCAACAATTTATGAAATGAGTTTTTATACAGAAACTGTTTCAAATCCATCGTGATGAAAATTAAAAGCGATTTTTTCTGCAGGCAACAAATGTTTCTCATTGCGCTGCTGTGCGGTTATATAAACCCGGTTATGCGCATCACGCAAATGGCGCAGTTGTATCTCATAAGATTGAGTTACTGCTATATTTTTATAATTTGCCTATAAAAGCATGTGTTTATAGGTTAATTGGCTATTTGACATTTTTTAGGTTATTAAAATATACATTTAAATGAAATAATATAAAATATGAAGATATTTGAATATATATTTCGTTTATTAGTGCATTTTTAATACATGATAGTCTGTAATAGTCTGTAAGTTAGTATCACAGTGTGTGGTGTTCAGTGCTTCTATGGGCTAATCTTAAACCAGGTGCGTGCTAGCGGGTGGTATGTTTGCTTAAAGATTATGTGGGGCATCTTGGATTAAACATCACCTTTGACATCATTTAGCACCAGCTAATGACTAATTGTCTTATTCTTTAAGTGGAAAATCAAACCCAAGTCTGTCTTGAATTTCTTGAATACAGTAATAATTGTAAGACTCTCTCCTTTATTTTGCAGGCATCCAACATCATGCTGCAGTGTGGCAGAAATCATGTCTGTTCTTTTCTTCCACACCATGAAATACCGACCAGATGACCCCAAAAATCCCAACAACGACCGATTCATCCTGTCCAAGGTGAGACAGACGAATCAAAAGCTGCACTGATAACATGTGGAGCTTCCTGTTTAAACTCATACATGTGTCCCGTCCACAGGGTCATGCAGCCCCTGTTCTGTACTCTGTGTGGCTGGAGGTGGGTTTGCTGAAGGACTCTGATCTCATGAGCATGTGTCAGGTGGACTCCATGCTGGAGGGACACCCCACGCCTGTGAGTAACAGATAAACACTGATCTGAGATCAGCCACTTCTTTAGGGGCAGTTAGGAGTACAGGGAGGTTACCGTGAGAACTATTGATGCTCATTGGGTCAGAAATGATTGTTCAGGTTAAACTAGATGCAATCACAAAGCAACCTTTTTTAGGTAATGTGTGTGTGTCTGTGTGTCTGTATGCATGCATGTATATGTGTGTGTGTGTCTGTATGCATTCATGCATATGTGTGTGTGTGTGTGTGTGTCTGTATGCATGCATGTATATGTGTGTGTGTGTGTCTGTATGCATTCATGCATATGTGTGTGTGTGTCTGTATGCATGCATGCATATGTGTGTGTGTGTCTGTATCTGTATGCATGCATATGTGTGTGTGTGTCTGTATCTGTATGCATGCATGCATATGTGTGTGTTTGTGTGTATTTAACAGAAGCAGCAGTTTGTGGATGTGGCCACAGGCTCTCTTGGGCAGGGTTTGGGCGTGGCCTGTGGGATTGCCTATACTGCTAAATACTTCGACAAGTCCAGGTAAGATCATTAACCCATAAACCTTTATAATAAATACAGCAGCACAAATGAAGTTCACAGTCATTCAAATAAATGAACGTTTTAAACATTTGCTTAACAAAACATAATTTGCTTGCCAGTAGCAAATCCATTTTTAACCCATAATGTCACTGGAATTTTATTGCTTTATATTTAGGTATGTAAATATACAGATACGGCAGACATGCCAAACAGAGGCTAGCGGGCAACATTTAATCATATTCACTGCCGTATATTTCTCACAGAGGCTGATGCGTGTTCTCACTGTAATCTCTGTGAGTTTGCATGTCTGTGTTGGTGCGTGTCGTGGATTTTATAGGTGTGGAGTTTTCTCGACAAGCTGTGCTTTTCTAATTCTTCTGCTCTAATAATTCAAGCACACAAGCCCCCCCCCCAACCCTACAGCCATCACTGTTATATTTTGGGCAAAACCCTTTTTCGGCATGAGAACATAAACCAGTTCCAAATTTAAACCTCATACATTAGATGCATTAATATTTTATATATTAATGTTAAGGGTTGTGAATTTTTTCCACATTATTTGTTTATAATGTCTACAGTAGAAGCCCATAAACACACAATCTGTGACTGTACGGTTATTCAAAATGGGGGCGGATTGAACATGAGAATGATCATTAATGTTGATGTTGTAATGGATGTGTGTGTGTGTGAGCGTAACGGGCGTAACAGGAGGGTGTCAGCTACTGTTAGACAGAGGCGGGTGATCAGCGTTACACATCAGCAAGCAAGAAAAAAGAACAAATTATGTTACGAAATCCAGAAATAATAAATAACGTAAAATTTAAAACAATCCAAATTATGAAAATAGAACAACAATAAAATATTGATATATATATATAAATAAACAAGCTACAATTATAAATGAAAATTTGATTAAATGCAATAATTACACAAACAAACAAACACACACACACACACACATACACACATACATACACACACACACACACACACTTAGCAGTTAGCTTAGTGATAAGCTAGTGAAGCATAACAAAAAATGCTGCTGAACACACACACATACACACACCCAAACACATACACTTAGCAATTAGCTTAGTGATAAGCTGAAGTGTACACCTAAGCTAAGTGTACAAGTGATAGACTCAACCTAAGTGTATAAGTATGTGTGTATGTCTGTCTGTGACTTTAAGTTTCTACATCCACATTTTAAACCTTTAGAATAAACAAACCAGGAAAAGATCGATAATATTACGAACCATCCTGCTCAGAATTACAGTGTGAACTGTGTTGTGTAGTTACCGTGTGTACTGTCTGTTGGGGGATGGAGAGATGTCTGAAGGGGCTGTATGGGAGGCCATGGCATTCGCATCTTATTACCAGCTGGACAACCTGATAGCCATACTGGACATCAACCGGCTGGGCCAGAGTGACCCGGCACCCCTGCAGCACCACATGGAGAAGTACCAGAGGCGCTGTGAGGCGTTCGGGTGGGTGTTTGTTCTGGGTGGAGGTGGTGAAAGGTTGCAGGTTAAAATCTGAAATGTTTCATTTCAATCATCTTGAAAATCTTTTAAGCTGAGCTGTTTGCTTAAATGTTTAAAATAATTATTTTTACTAAATGTTTATGTTAATTATTTAGTTAATGTAGTTAATGTAGTTAACTTAAGTTAATTTAACATAATTCTCAAAGTTACATTTGTGTTATTTCATAGTTTGGAAAAGTTTACTATCATTCTAAAATGTGAGAGAAATATAAAAAAAAATGTATATTGTTTTCAAACTTTTGACCGGTGCTGTTTACATTCATTGGTTTGCTGGTAGCTGGCATGCCATCATTGTGGACGGCCATGGTGTGGAGGAGCTGTGCAAAGCCTTCAGCCAGGCTCGCCACCAACCCACCGCCATCATCGCCAAGACCATCAAGGGAAAAGGCATTCCTGGTATTTACCAGTCTCTCCATACATACACAACCACAGATCTGCAGATTAACTATAGACACTAACTATCTGTGTACCTGAACGCCCTCAAACTCTGTTGTCCACAGTGGCAGAAGATAAGATGGGATGGCACGGCAAGGTTCTCTCAAAGGACATGGCGGAGAGCATCATGAGAGACCTTCAGAGTCGCATCCTCAGCAGTAACAAGCGGCTGTATCCGGCTTCTCCCATCGAAGACGCTCCACCCGTGAGCCTACGCAACGTTCGCATGCCCAGCGCTCCCAACTACAAACCCGGAGAGAAGGTGAGGAGATGTTAGATGGATTTATTGACACAGACGTGGTGATGTGGTCTAATCTTCAGCATCATGTTCTTCTTCACAGATCGCGACCTGTAAAGCGTACGGGATGGCGATAGCCAAACTGGGACGCTACAACGAGCGAGTGGTAGCAATGGATGTGGACACCAAAAACATCACCTGCTCTGAAATCTTTAAAAACGAACATCCTAACCGCTTTATTGAGTGCTACAGTGCCGAGCAGAACATGGTAGGAAAGTGTTACATAGGAAACATTTTAAATAACACCCATAACTTTCAAACATGTTTGTCCAGGGAGTTAAAATAACTATTTTTAAATGCATAGTTTTTCTTAAAGCTGCATTCCATCAAACTTAACTTTTGACTCTCTGCCGCCATCTCTGTTTGAATATTGATAGTGTTCCTAGATAATATTTAGATTTGAATATTAATATTTATACCCTAGATAATATTTTGATTTGAATATTAATATTTCAACTTACCAAAAAACACTCTTGAAGGTTTTGAGAGCTAAATCAGAAATTTGCACATTAGATTAGTGAAGGAAAATGAGACTCTATTATATTATATGTAAGACACTCTCTGATTGGCCACATCGCAGCACTGATGTTTTAGGTTAGCTGCATAATACATGAATCTCCGTCCATAATGCATCACTGAAAATGTGACCCACTTACGCTCGAATTTGCGGCACGCCCCGCTGCAGTGCCTCGCCCGGGAGCTGCACAAAACATTCCTCATGATCCCGGCTGTATGTCCAGTTACCCACATCATCATTTCTTCCTTATGTGGAGCGTCAGACTCATTTAATTTGATGTTAAGCGCAGGAGATGCGTTAAAAAGCTGAATATTAATTATGTAGTCAAAAGCAATAAGTATGAAACATACTAAAATATATATTTGCTCAAATTCATACATTGGTAAGAATTTAATTGCGTTAGATACAAAATATTAAACTCCAAAAGGCCATTTTAATAAAAAAACACATTGATAGTTTTTGAATGGTAGCATATGTTTCAACAGTATATATAACGTTCATGTCTTTAATTTAACATACTGTATATATACAGAATATATTTAATATAATCTGAGGTTACACTGCTAAAATGTGCGTAAACTTCAGAGGAAATGACATGAACAGATTTATTATGATAACTTTGGAATTGGTTTGATAAATTTAATTGCAAAAGAAAATATATAATACATAATAATTATTGATGCTACTTGGTTTGATATATAATAAATTCTATATTTACAGCAACATAAAAGAAGATTCATAATTCTGAGCTATAGGGCAGATGTTGCACAAATGAAAGTCAACAGTAATCTCTCCTAACCCCTGTGAGACTCTCATATGTGGTACAATAAAGAGTCGCTGATCCATTGAGGCTGTTTCGTTTTAGACGGAGCTGCGTGGAGAGGATTTAAGACCAGAAACAGGAAATAACAGAGACTGTGTGAGCTGTGTGCTGGTAATACTGTATATATGAAGGATAAAATTCAGTTGCTGTTGTCTTTCTAGTGTATTTCTGCCTGTTTAAGAACTAAACTATGAACTATTTCTGATTCATAGTCTGGTTAGTGAGCGAATACAAACACAGTTTGTGGTGTCAGGCCTCAGAGATTCATTATATTTATACATAAACATACATTTTTACTCAAAAAGTATATAAAAGTGTCTGTTAGGGGAGTAGTGTCCAAATTAAACAAGTGTTTGCACAAAAAGGATATTATTGATGGCAAGGAGGTGCTAAATGTCAATGGTCCAGGTAAGGGGCGGAGTATTCCTGGTCTGTCAGGCAAACGGGGCGGAGCTTGTCATACCAAATACCAAGTAGAGTTCAAGTGACAAACAACTTCTACAGCTCAGTGGTAAAAAAGTGTCTGTCTCCTGCAGGTCAGTGTTGCCACAGGCTGTGCAGCGCGTGAACGTAACATTGTGTTCGCCAGCGGCTTAGCGACCTTCTTCACGCGTTCATACGACCAGCTGCGCATGGCTGCTGTCTCTGAGAGCAATATAAACCTGTGTGGTTCCCACTGCGGCCTGTCAGCTGGTAAACAGCCCTTCTCTCCAGTCAACAAGTTACTGTTTAAAGGGACAGTCACAATAGACTTTGTGTTACATGCACTTCCATTAATAATAATAATCTTTACTATTATTATTATTATTTGTGGTGTATTTAATTCAAAGAGAAACCCTTTAGTTTAGCATCTTTTTGCATATTAGGTCTAAAGTAACTTTGGTAACCTTTTAGAGTAAGGCTTTATTTGTTAACATTAGTTATTTTTAACAATGAACAATATATTTTTACAGCATTTTTGTTAATGTTAGTTAATGCAAATACAATTTGTTCATTAACTGATGTTAACAGATATTACTTCTGTTTTTTAAAAAACGTTGTATTTGTAAATCTTGAAATTAACATTTACCAAGATACACGCTATTTCAATATTGTTCATTATTTATCAATATTAACTACGGCAGTTCACTGTATTAAAAAATGGAACGTAATTTTTCAACGCTCAGTCTAGTGTGACTCCGCCCCTTTTATCTTCCTTGAAGCCCCACCCACTTTCCAGCACCTCCTGTTCTCCTCTCACACACACTGCAGACGGGTCTCTGTGGCAGATTTAACACTCATCTTTTTAATAGATTTGGGAACAGGTCACCCCGCTTCTCCTGAACCCGTCTTTCTAATGTGTTTTGTTCTCCTGGATGTCTGGAGGTGGTGCAACTTATAGCGCCCCACCCCTTCTTCCTCTCTCCCTCCCCCTGTGTGTCTCGGAGGTCTCTGGGTGACCAGACATCCCTTCTGTTAGAACAGGTACACTGCATGCCTCTCTGTCTAGCTGTCTGTCTGTCTGTACACCTGGCTGCCTGTCTGTTTATCTGCTTGACTGTTGCACGTGTGTAAACCTGCCTCACGTTTCTGCTCTTCAATGCTCTGAATTAATGGCGCAAGTCTGCGGCTGCTGTTTGTATGTGTTACAGGTGAGTATGGACCGGCCCACATGGGACTGGAAGACATCACTATTTTTAGAGCCATCCCGACTGCCACCATCTTCTGCCCATGTGATGGTGTGTCTGCGGAAAAGGCCGTTGAGTTGGCAGCCAACACAAAGGTATCTGTTATTTTCACCATCATTAATGGTGATCTTTCAAGGTGTTTATTTTAAATAATTGATGCAGAACAATATATCCAAATACTATACAATATATATACTGAGTACTATACAAATACTGGCCAGTACATGATATAATTAATTATAGTACTATCAAAAATCTGTCACACATTGTGTAAAATTCTAACATTTAAAACATCACATCAAAATGACCAAAATGTTAATTTTAAATATTAGGAATATTATAAGTTACACTAAATCTCTCATGTTAGGAGTCATTATGTAGTGAATCTTAATAATAATATTAAGATAATATATATTATATGCTGTTCTAAGATATTCTGATATTGGTGTTTGATTTTGAAGGATAGAAGTTACAAACTTTCTCCGTTTTTAGCCGTTTTACTAGGTGTTAACAAATAACCACTGCTAGAAAAATCAGCTGTTATGCATTTTGGTTCTATTGGGAAAAAAATTCCATCAGTTTGCTGGGATTCTTGCATTATTCAGGGGATTTGCTACATCCGGACCACCCGTCCGGAGACAGCCATCATTTACAACACCAACGAAGACTTTCATGTCGGCCAGCTCAAGGTGAACCTGTTCCTTCTGTTTACACCATCATAAATGCAAACCGTGAGCATTAGCATGTAATTAATTAGCGGTGCTTGTGTTGTTTATCAGGTGGTGAACCAGAGTAAAGATGATCAGGTCACAGTGATCGCCGCTGGAGTGACTCTCCACGAAGCTTTAGCTGCTGCTGAGCAGCTCAAAAAAGGTCCAGATACATTATGGGATATAATGTGCACTAGCAAATTACTAGCAGATGCTAACATAACATTTTACAGTAGCATTACAGTAGCTTACAGTACCTGTAACAGTTTAAACAAATATCACATTGTCAATTTCAATCTCTTTTAATTAGCATTGAAAAGTTTCATTAGCTGCTCAGATCAGTTTGTTTTAATGAAAATTGTGTGTGTGTGTGTGTGTGTGTGTGTGTGTGTGTGTGTGGGCATCATCTGATGTGTTTTGTATGTGGTTTTTCAGAGAGGATCCACATCAGAGTGATCGATCCTTTCACCATCAAACCCCTGGACACCAAAACCATCATCGATCACGTGCGTTCCACCAGAGGTCGCGTCATCACCGTGGAGGACCACTATTATGAGGGTGAGCGCTGAGACCCCAACGGCTGTGTTTAATTTTTATTGAAGTCTCCGATTGGCTGGTTGGAAGAAATGTGATGATTTGATGTGAATCATCATTGGATCAGGGAGCATGAGGCATTGTGTTGTCATAACAGGCTGATTTTTATTCGTCCGTGTCGCATGCTGTTCATTCAGGGGAGAAACAGACAGCGAGAAGCGAAGGGCTGTCAGATCTCCTTAAGCAGGCGTCTGCCCTCAGGGCTGTGTGACCTAGATAACGCAGACAGAGTCCTGGACCCGGCATTACTGCCTGCGTGACAAAAACGTGAAGCAGAGACAGAGAGAGAGAGAGAGAGTAACTGAAGTGAGGTTTAACACAAGGGCATGCAAGGACAGCAAGAGAGGCAGATTTTTTACATCGCGGAAATAATGTGTTGGGGGGGTCAATGTGTTTAAAGGGGTCTCTTTCATTTCTGAAAGGGTGGAACGATTTAGAAAATGTCTACCTCATTATCCAACAAATTACAAGCTTAATTTTGTAATGCTTGTAAGTCTAAGTTTAACAAACCATCAGAAACTAAGTTGTAGGATACTATACCTATATATATGTTCCAGGATACTGTACCTATATATACAGTTTCGCAGTCCTATATACAGTGCAGTATTGTTTAATGTCTTATGCAAAATGGAAGAAAACATTAAATCACATCTTTCCCCGGTTGTAATTCCACAGGCGGCTTGGGGGAGGCGGTGTGCTCTGCTATCGTGAACGAGCCCAGCTTCACTCTGCAGCGTCTGGCTGTCGCTCACGTTCCCCGCAGCGGCAAAATGTCCGACCTGCTCAAAATCTACGGCATCGACCGCGACTGCATCACTCAGACGGTCAGAAAGATGCTCAGCAGCTCGGCCAATGCCAAATAAAGCGCATCACTTTGCCCTGCCCTTAATAAACAGCTTCACAAACACAGTGTCCCCCTCATAAAATCGTGGCCCCTTCCACCCCCCCCTTCACTGTTATTGTTCCATCTAAGTATATTAGTAACGTGACATGTGGTGTCAGTTTTTAAATGTAAATTTCACATTTTATTTTCGTTGCAAAATAATACAAATACAAACTGGAGGCCTTTTCTATCTGCTCCAGAGTGCCACAACCGCATTTATCTCAAATGAAGTCCTTAAAGGTCAAGACGTGGCTGTCAAGATTTTTGCACCTTAAAAAAGTCGATATGGTCGAAAAAGTCGATAAACGTGTGACGTTTATGTGTTTTAAAAGTGCTATTTGATAAGGTCCAACAAAACTGTTTTGCGACATTATATTTTAATACTTTTTATATCGTTGTCGTGTAGCTATGAGGACAGGGCGAAGTCGGATTTCATCGGTAAAGTTTCCAAATACAGTTTATTAGTAGACAAAGAAAACAATAAAACGCTTAAAGAATCATATAAGAAGGTTTTAGGGTGATTTCATACGTGGTTGTGTTTGTGACGGTGTGTAATAGTGCTGTACGCTTTCTGTATGTAGGGATGGAGTAACATTGTGTGGTGTTATAACATGGTCTCTTTCTGCTCTGAAACGATGGTTGGAAACCATCAGTGTCACTAAAACGTGTTGTTAAATCTGAACCATTATTCTACAACAAACACTTCCTCTGTCATTTTTCTATGTATCTCAACAAGTCATTGATTAAATCCTCTGCATTTGAGTTTGAGTTTGTGTGCGTACTGCCTGTTTTATACACAGTTTAAAACTTAATGTGTGTGACACATCCAAACAGATGTTTACAGACATGGTTTTAATTGTTCAGCTTTTAATCTTAATCACAAAATGTGAATTTCTTCTCCTCTTTGTTAAAACTCCAGCTGTAATTTCTTTACTGCCTGTTTGAAAACAAAGGACTGGTTTTAGGATGTGTATAGGAAGACAACTAAAGTTATATACAGTATATATGTTACATACATTACACATATGTATATATCTCACACTTACTATGGAGAGCTGTATTCACGCTTTGCACCTGTTATGGAAAACACAACAATGCCACAGCCGACAGACAAAGTATAAACTGCAAAATTGTGAGCAAGAAAATTACTGCAGTGTTTAAACATTTGAGATAAATCAAGAACCTTTCCCTTTAATAATAAATAAAAGCAGTGCTGTGAATAAACATTGTACAACCATAAAGATAAAGAGTTACTATTTAAAGAGATCTAAAACAAACCATAATGATCTCTGAGATGCAGAATAGCCACAAACAATGCAACAATCAACCCACAGAAAACATCTGTGGAGAGAGAACGAAAGGTTTTCTGTCAACGTTTTACAAATGTATTATGAAACGTTTGGAGGAGAAGCAGCTGGTTTGTCTGAACAAAACCGAATTACCTTTCCAGTGGTAGGGTCGGCCGTCTACAGTGTGTGTAGACAATCCTGGCAAAACAAAAATATTTGCATTGCAACTTTTGCATTGAAATTAATGTATAAATTCAATTTCAATTCATGTTAAATCGGTAAATTCAAAACTATTATAGACATTTAATGTTTATATTATAATTTGGTTATTTTTGATAAAACATCTCACCACAGCATGCACCCACAAATTCAAAAACACCGGTACAAAGCACACTGAAGATCAATGGCCCCACAATGGCTGAAAAATCATTCACTGATTAATAATATTCATAATATATTACAAATAATTTATATTGTGTAACATTACATAACAACTCACATTGTAACATTGGTCAAAGACATAATTATTAATATATTACATAAATATTTAAGGGTGTGTTCCATTCAGAAGTAATCATCCCTTGTGTCCTGCTGTAGTTTAACATTGAATCACAACAGTCATTCAGGACACACCTTTAAATCTTCCTCTTTCTTTTCGTTTACTTTCTGTTTTGATCTGTTCCCATTAAAAGTGTGCGATCATTTGTTGTAACAGTCTTCACAAACTCTTCCAAACTGAACACATACTTTTGATACTGTATACTAAATCACAAAAGTATCTTTCTTACGGCAGAAGGGTCTATAAAATATCAGCCCACAGCCCATTCCAAAACAGATGGCGAAGAAATGATAACATTTATCTGTGGGGAAAAATCAACAACATTATCATGCATAAAATGAGTTACAAAACATCTGTAAGTTTTGATTTACTCAGCTTACACTGTATAAATAAATCCATCACTTCCTATGAAGAAAATTGAAAAGATTACTAAACACATTTTAGATTGAACTGATTACAGACTAGGGATTTGAACTAGAAGAAACAGCTCCTCATACAACATACGCTGTCCTATAAAGATATATTCTTAGTTATGTCAAAGGAAACAAAAAGACAAGCTTATTCTTACCACATGTAGACATCAGATGCTCACGCTGCATTAATGCAGCGCTTCAGGTGAGCTGCACATTGACATCAAATGATAAACAATGACACAGTTTCTCTTTCAGAATGATGGGGAAAACCAGGGGTTTCTATGAGGAAATAAATGTTTCTATGAGAGGTTTTAGTGCCAGCCTGCCAACACAATTCAAGGGCCATAAAGAGAAAACCACACAATGTAATGTTGCTTAATGTAATGTTGTTTAATGTAATGTTGTTTAGTCACAGTTTGCACGACCGTCCAGCAGGTGAAAGCACTGAGCAACATTTTAACTCAGTCTGGCCTTCCTTTAAAACCGCTTTCGTGTGCAGAACGCAAGGCATCATGGGTGATGTAGTTTACAAACAGCCCTCCTGCCTGCATTTACAAGTCTGTCTGTTGTGAATTGAACTACGTTACCCAATAATAGCTGAAAAATCACTTCGTATTCCTGCTGGATGATCTCACAACGTACTGACTTCCCCTCCTAATCTCAGGAATGACGTCCGAGGGACAGATAAAATCATGGAGTTACACATTGAAACATGGAGAATATATTTAAAAGATTGGGTTTTAATTTAAGTTACAGTGCTTAGAAAAGTGCTGTTTGCACGTTATATTGGAAACACTCGCATGTGTGTTGAATGATTGAGGAACAGAAACTAACGGGCTGGGTCCGTTATCGCCTATACTAGACTTTGCCGGGTAAAGGGCAGGATGTCTGGGGATGAGGACGGTTTTCCCGAGGCCCAGCTGGTCACAGAGGCCGGGCCCAACTGGCTCCGGGCTGAGATCGAGCGCCTGTCCCGGGAACTTGGCGAGACGACCCGGGAGAAGATCCAGGCGGCGGAATACGGGCTGGTGGTGCTGGAGGAAAACCAGCAGCTGAAACAACGCTTTGAGGATCTTGAAAGCGAATATGAGACCGTCAGACAAGAGCTGGATCAGCTTAAAGAGGTGGGAGGAAACGATATAACAACGTTATTTGAACGTTTCAATGTAGCGGTACGTGTAACTGTTTCAGTCGCGGAGTAACACAATCTCCACCCATTGTTACATTGGGTTCAGTTTAATGTACTTATAATGTTCAGCTTAGTTAACGCTTCACTTTAGAAGTAATTGTAAATATATAGATATAATATTTTCCATAAGTGTGGTAAACAATATGGATTTATATCAAATAATAATATATTACAGTAGTTATTGGTGAGTGTTAAGTTATTATTGTCCAGATCTATATATTGAGTGATTGTTTATATACATATAATATATTGAATGGGTCATTATTGAAATCGCGGGTTACTAGAAATGATTTCAAATAATGCAAATATGTCTTTGCAGAAACTGTTAGTTACTGTGTCTGTGTACATTTGCTGTTTATTTGACATCTTGAGTTGTGAAAACATTGTGTGTTTTCATTCTATCCCAATAACCTTTCAAAGACCGCAGGAAATCCTTCCTGTTTATTCCCGACAGGATGTTCAGCTGTGTAGGATGTATTAGCGTAGTAGCCTAATATATAAATGTATTGGAGAGACATTTACAGTCATTAAAAGTCTATATATTGATGTGACATCATGGAGTACAGCTATAGTTGGTACATGAATTATTTTAGCCTCTATGGGGCCATAGGTTGTGTTGTTCGAAATGTAGGTTTTCCTGCTTAGACTCTTTCTGTTTTTCCCATTACGACTTCCTGTCAATACAAAGATGCACACACACACACACACACACACACACACACACGCCTCACAAAGTTCAGGCGTGATGGTTAGAAATCACTCAACACTGTTGCGTTAGGTCTGTGCACACTTCCTTCTCTAATCTTTTCAGCGCTGTTCTAAATAAAGACTTCAGACTTCGTCATGGTTAGCAGATCTGAGAAGAAATCAAACAACAAGCGTCTCTGTCTCGACTCATGTCCACTGCGCAGGCGGACGGGACACTAGCTAGAGTCTTCAGCTGAAACCAATAAACTCTTTGTGTATCATTTTTATGGTGTAACACTTAAATTTACAAATAAATTATTTTGGTTATTACAGATGAGATCAGTCAGACAGAGAGACAGTGTACATGTTAGTGACATGAAATCAAGAAGATGTGTCAAACATTAATAATAATAATAATAATAATAATAAGCAACACTTGACTAGACTCTTGGAATGTGGTCAGTTCGAATTAAATAACTGTGTCATGTTTGTTTCAGATAGTGGAATGACAAACTCATGTTTACAGTCACGTTTATGCATTTTGGCTTTATGAAACTTTAATCTACAAACGTTTAGCACGCATGAAACTCATAACTTTTAGGTTTAGATGACTGCTGTAGATGAACACGATGCACCACACAGATGACATCATGAGAGGATAAACCCTGAGAGATCACACACACACACACACACACACTGATCACATTAAACACAGGTGTAGCTGTGGTAATCCCTTTTCAGTACTTGATGGATGTAGATGTAACATCACTATAATATATATAATAATTTTAATTGTGTTACACATTTAAAGCATTGTGTTGCATTACAGCTTGTTGTTGCATAATATATACACCTCATATTTAACAAATTGCATCACGTGTTTCATTAATATTGTGCTTATGTACTAAACGCTTAAATGTCAACGGCTAATGCCTGTATTGTCTGACAAATTTCTTTGACACAGCTTTCCTTTTCCTAATTCCAAACAAAAGTTGTGTAATTCTTTTCATGTCGGGATTTTCTCAGCTTGTTGAGGGCATTGAGGTGGTCTGAGCAGCCCACCGGGGTCACAGGTCATATAAACAATGCAAAAAGGGTTGTTAAAGACCCCGTCTAAGCAAAGGGCTCTTCCCAGTCTACTTACATGCAATAGCTACAGAGCTCTATTCAGTTTGAGTTTTATGGCCGAAATACTTTGTCAGCTGCGCATTCCACTAGAACGGGTGTAAATTGTCCAAAAAGGTTAAAATACAGTCCCTATCAATAAGGGGGGAGGGGGTGGTTGAATTGTGTGGTGGGTCCACAGCAGGGGTGGAACTCGTCGCCCCATCTATAGTCTTGCATTGGGTTATATGGCCTGTGACTATTTAAAGAAGCAGAAGTCTAAATATTTGAGGTTTCTTAAAGAAACACACACACACACTGTTTTTACACTGCTTGTTGTTTTCAACCAGATCTTCTGATTATCAGTTTTATGTGATTAAACATGTTTCACTGTGTAGTTCTTGAACATACTATCAAGTGTACAATACATTTGTTAATACATTAAAAATGTTTATTATATCTTTAACTTAACTGTGAAATGAAGTAGATTTCCAACCATTCTTTTGCTGTAAACAGTAATAGTCAAGGGAGATTTTTATATAAAGAAAATGGCATGATATACACATTTTTTTAATAAGCAGGAACTTTTACATTAAAAACAGAATCTGTGTGGATGTTAATCAATTAAATGTGATATTAACACTAATGTCACGTAACATCTAAGTCATTGCATTGGAATCTAAAGAGACACTATGATGCACTGGTTTGAAACATGGAACGTTCCCTCAAACAGGGAAACACACTCTTTCTGAGTTCTAGAGCAGAGCTTGCCTGGTGTCTGATTCATCTCTCATTGGCGAGAGCTGCTGTTGATAGATGTAGGGGTTTTGCTGACTTTAAAGGTCAGTACAGATGAGAAACCCTGCGGACAGCGTCAAACCTTAAGCTCAACTCTGTCAGGGCTTGTTTTTCTACAACAGTGAGGTAAAACTAACAAGGTTTCTGCTAGTAATGCAGAGAAAACGGCAGAGAAATGTAACTTCAGTCAGCTTTAAATCATCACTACTCAGATTGTCTTGTTGGTTTTCAGGTATATACTGGAATGCTACACTGAAATATATGAATAATACTAGTTTGGTATTTGCTTGGTTTCTGTCCAGCAAATATCTGTTCTTTGGTACAAATACAATTTTAAACTCAAGTAACCCAAGGTGACACACGGACAGCTGTCAGATCAAACAGCAGCTGTTGTGGCAAGAGGGATTCTAATACTGACACCATTTAGAAGTATGCTTTGAAAATACTGTCTGAGTTTTATTTAATTAAGTACAGGCCAATGTCACTGATATATTTACATTTATTCATTTAGCAGATGCTTTTGTCCAAAGGTGTGCGTGTGTGTCTGTGTGTGTTAGCATGCTGCATTTGACATTTACAAATGCAGCATGCTAAATGCCAATGACATCATTTAGACTGGCACAAGGATTTAGAAGAAAGATAAAGAAAACCATGTGATACAAAGAAACTCTTGGACAGAATTCAGCTAGTTTTTTGTCTTGCCGGTTACATCATCATTTGGAGGAAAGGCATCTCTGATTGGTTGCTTTGTAAGACTGATGGTAAACTGCCAATGGGAATCCTGAAATTTGGCTTCAGTGAGGGTCTCAATGGAATTGGCTTTTAAACAGAGCAATGAGAACAACAAATTTTATTGGGTGAAATCTGATTACCAAATTACTGAAAAGATTGTACACTGTGACTTACAAGATTTAATCTGAAACAGAACAATAATAATCTTTTTAGTAGTTATAAGGGTTACAAACTACTTCACAAATGTAGTTTGTGAAGCATGGTAATGTTTTTTGTTCTGTCAATAAATTATAATTTAACACTGTGTGTAATGCTTAACTATATTTATCTGCTTAGTAAGTTAAGTCACAACTTGCACAAGTGTAACCCCATTTTTGCAGTCCACAAAGTTGTTGGTTTGCCGTGATAGTGTGTCAACAATCTCTCATTGGTCTTGTCAATACAGGCGTATGGCCAGGTTCACTCCACCCACAGAAAGGTGGCTGCCGATGGGGAGAGCCGTGAGGAATCGCTCATCCTGGAGTCTGCATCTAAAGAGGCTTATTATGAGCAGAGAATGCAGGAAATCCAGACTGACCTCCGGCAAACAAAAAACACCCTCACCAGCACCCAGGCGGAGAACGAACGGCTGGCCACCCTCGCCCTGGAGCTGAGAGAGGTTTGTGCAGTAGCGTTTTTGTTAGCATATAGAGCTAATAAAACATAGTAAGATGGTACACATTTGCACACATTTATGCTCTTTTAATTCATTTGTTTTGGAGTAACCGTTTGTTCTGTGCTTCAGAATAATGAGATTGTTGAGCTACAGCGCACTCGTCTACGTGATGACATCAGAGAGTACAAGATCCGAGAGTCTCGTCTGCTGCAGGACTACTCTGAACTGGAGGAAGAAAACATCAGCCTTCAGAAACAAGTCTCTACCCTTAAACAGGGTCAGGTTAGCAGCACTGATTACTGCTTGTTGAGTTCCAATTGTTTGCTTTTTGTGAGGTGAGGAACACTTGGTTGTTTTGATTATCTTACAATCTTCTCCATCTCCAAATCCTTGAAAAGGTGGAATTCGAAGGACTCAAGCATGAGAATCGTAGACTGGAAGAGGAAGTGCAGTACCTAAACAGCCAACTAGAGGACGCAGTTCGGTTACGTGAGATAGCTGAGCGCCAGCTAACGGAGGCTCTGGAGACCGTAAAGACTGAGCGGGAGCAGAAAGCAGCACTTAGAAAAGAGTTGACACATCACATGACCCTGGGAGACTCGCTCCTTGCCAGCTCATTGGACGGACTCAAACTGAGTACAGACGAACCTAATAACGATGAAGCAGTTCTGACGTTGGAAAACGGATTTGCTAAAGACGGTGATGGCAATGACGAAGATAACAGGTTGTCCAAGAGAGGTGAAAACTTCCGTCCTGCACCAAGTCTGGTAGATGACCTGCTGAGTGAGCTGAACATCTCTGAGATCCAGAAGCTCAAGCAACAGCTCCTACAGGTGTGGTCAGCTTCATGTAGCAGAAGATTTTGTTTAGCCTAGAACTAGATTGCATTTAAAGAAAATATAAAGCGATTTCCTCAAATTTGATATGCTTTCTCTATTGCAGGTTGAGCGGGAGAAGGTGGCTCTGCTAACCACTCTCCAGGATTCTCAGAAGCAGTTAGAACAGGCCCGAGGAGCTTTAGCTGAACAGCAGGAAGCTATGACGAGACTTAGCGATGATTTGGGAGTCATGAGGAGACTGCAGGCAGGCAAGGAGCGTCAGTCAGCTCTTGACAGTGAGCGTGAGCGGGACAGCCGAGAGGAAAATGATGCTGATTATTATGAGCTGGATATAAATGGGCCAGAAATTCTACGATGCAAGTATGAAGTTGCCATAGGGGAGGCAGGGGAACTACGGGAGGAACTTAAGGGACTAAAGGCGGAGCATGATGAGGTAAGGGCACGACATGGGAATGTAGTCTATTGAAGGTATATTTCTGATCTTTGTTGGCATTGTAACCTTTATGCATGACTCTTCTAGATGAAAGCAGAGCATGAAGAGGTACGGACACGACTAGAGGCACAGGTTCGTGATCTTAGTATCCAAGTATCTCAGTTGGAGGGCAGCAGCCGTGCATATAGTGATCGGGTCGCTCATCTGGAAAAGGAACTAAAGGAAATGAGTGCAGTTGCGGGCGAGACAGAAGGGAGTCTTAGCGTCGCCCAGGATGAACTTGTTGCCTTCAGTGAAGAGCTTGCAAACCTTTACCACCATGTCTGCATGTGCAACAATGAAACCCCGAATCGTGTTATGCTTGATTTTTACAAAGAGGGTAAAGGAAACAAAACTAAGAGTAAAGATAAGCAATCTGCGTTGACACAAACTAACGATAGTACAGCCCAGCCATCAGAGTCCAACTCCACAACCACTGCTTCTGGGACACCAGGCAGAGAAGACCAACGTCCTGAACCAATGGATATCTACAACCTGGTAGCAATAATTCGGGATCAGATTCGCCACTTACAGAAGGCAGTAGACCGCACCACAGAGCTGTCCAGGCAAAGAGTTGCCTCTTTAGAGTTGGCTGCAGTGGCAGATAAAGACCAAACTGCCTGCATGGAGGAGATTTTGAAGCTCAAGTCCCTGCTGAGCACTAAGAGAGAACAGATTGCCACACTGAGAACTGTCCTCAAGGCCAACAAACAGGTGAGAGTGATTATCTCTTTGTTGGTATTTATGATGCAAGATTGAACATTGAACACTGTACAACTTGTACACCAGTTGTTCCTAACCTTGTCCTAGAGGTCCCCAACAGTAGCCATTTTAGGTGTTGCTTACCAGATGTTCAGATCTTGGAGTACTTTACAAATGGGTCAAATCAAGTGTATTTGATTAGGAAGACATCCATGCCCAATGTTAATTGTTGGGAGTCCATTGGGACAATCCTTGCTGTAGACTATTCAAATAAATACACTGACATATTCAGAATGTTTTCTAAACTGTGGTGTGGTTCTGTCCCCTTTGCAGACAGCTGAGGTGGCCCTGGCTAACTTGAAGAGCAAATATGAGAATGAGAAGGCCATGGTCACCGAGACCATGATGAAGCTCAGGAACGAACTGAAAGCACTTAAAGAGGATGCTGCCACTTTCTCCTCCCTCAGGGCCATGTTTGCCACCAGGTAGTACGAGAAGAAAACTGAACGTTGTTTTTCCATCACCAGTCTTTGTCTGGTTTGCCTTAATTACTGTCTATCTATCTATAGATGTGATGAGTATGTAACACAGTTGGACGACATGCAGAGGCAGCTGGCTGCAGCAGAAGATGAGAAGAAAACCTTGAACTCCCTCCTGCGTATGGCCATCCAGCAGAAACTGGCCCTCACCCAGCGACTAGAGGATCTGGAGTTTGACCACGAACAAGCCCGCCGTGGATCTGGAGCTGGGCCAGGTGGGCGTGGAAAGGCGTCGTCTGGGCGTGGAAGAGGACCTTCTTCATTTTCCAGCCCCCGTGTAAGTCCTAGACTTCCCTGTAAGAACCGACGGCAGCCACACGGCCTCATTGGAAGCCCTGCGGTTTTCTGCAGCGAGAAGTATAAAATTCTGTGTGATGCTGGATCTGACTAACATCTGTGTGTAACTCTTTAGCAGCCGTCATGCTAACTAACACTCTTTACTGTCCGTAACCACCTAACACTGCTAGAACATCAGTGTACATACCTTCAGTGTACAGATCCTTCATGACTACATACTTGTCCTAAGGCAGGGGTTCACAGAGCTACCAGCAGAAATCAAGTATGCATAGAGTGGACCTACTTTTATTGAATAAAAGTAGTATGCAGTATGTATACTATGCACAAAGTGCAAATGTTTAGTATGCATGAAATAATCAAATCATCTGGTACAATGGATTAAATACAGCCAGAGAGCAATCAGTAAATGTCCCACAATGCATTGTGCTTTCAAGGTTCACCTGAAAATGAAGGTTTATTGGACCAGGGATGGGCTTAAGTTCAAGTTAGAGATTTAGGAACAAAGATTGAAGACGTCTGAGCCCCATGTTTCTACTTTTGCACCGTCATCGAGTTAAACCCAGTCTCAGAATGCTAGTCTGTTAATCTCTGTGTCAGTGTCAATAAATCTGTGTAATCCCAACACAGACACATTTTACACAGTCACAGTAAGAATCTAAAGGGTATAATTGATGCTACACAGAGGAAGAAATATATATGGAAATATAGATGTTTTATTTGCTACAAAATAAGTGTGAATACTTTTTAAGTTTAGTTAGAGATGTCTAGATTTATAGATTGCACAGAACAAAGAGTTAATGGACAGATTTTTACACAATATATAAAATGAAAATCATTGTGATCATCACAAAATCCAGGAAGTTCTGTTCATCATTACAGATATGATTGGTTAGGACAAAACTTCTTTCTTTCATTTGTTTCTTTGAGTTTGCTCATACTGTCTCATTTAGCCATGCAGCCTCAAAAACGTCTGTTTGTCATCTGTGAGGCTAAACCACTGTCATGTGCATGACTTTCTGTTTGCTCGCAATACCTGATGCTTTTAATACTCGCATGTTAAGTGTCTGTTCCTCCAGTTCATTGCATCAGACAGAACTGAATTTTCCATGTTTTGCTGTAAATTAATGGGTCTTGCCTGTCTTGCTGACCATCATTGTCACGGTAACACCCACAACATTGATTTCCATGTGATTATCTTACTGTGAAACTTGTGAAGTAATATATCTGGGTTGTTTGATGATGCAATAATTCTGATGCTTGTTTTTGTTTGTTTGTTTGTTTCTTAATTTTGCAGTAACTTTATTTAGGTCTGAAGATTTAAATGGTTATTTCACTCCATTTTCTGCTCTGCTCCAGTAACGGAAATAAGAAATTTCTCCCTAGATGTGACTACAAGCAAAAACAAGCTCCATTTACAGCCAGATCATCTGCTACATTTATCCTGAATTTACTGTTATATCTGTACTGTGGTATTGTTCACATCTCTGTTATGTTTTTTTCCTGCTTTCATTTTTTGTTTAATTTAACTAGTGCCCTTAGTGCTAACTAGTGCATTAGTTAATATTATGTATGAGATGCACATTTCAATATACTTAGCACACTGTTTTTCTTTCATATTGCAAATTTTACCTATTTAACTAAAAAAATAATATAAGAACTTCTGTTAATAGTATTTTAAATGCATAACTGCCAGATTCAGAGCATAACCCAGGGAGAAAAAATATGGCAAATGTATGTTTGTTTTTATTTTACCTAGCTAACATTATCTTGTCGCGTGTGTTGTGTCACTCCACTAAAACGAAAAAGGTTTTGACTTGCTCCTAAAAAGTTTGGGGTTAACTTCAGAGTCTAGGCTGGATCACAAGCGTATTAAAATCACAACATACAAAATATTAGAATTTATTCTAATTACTTTATTTTGCCAAATACTGCAGCATGGTCAGCCTTTTTTGTATTTTTTACGATGCAATATAATATTTTTAGACATTACTATCTTTTGATTAATCCTCATAATCCTTGTTTTTAACCTCTTGTGCCTTTGATGCAACTTTCGATTTTTTTTTTTTTTACATGATTAATTCTACGAGCCATAGTCTTAAGTTGTGTTCTGTCTCACAGATCTGGTCCATTAACGTTGGCTCAGTAACGTTGGCATATTGTCAGTTTGTGAATATCTAAGTTTTGGACAGCGTAATAGTAACAAGCACAATAGTTGAAGATCAAAGCCTGTGACGTTGTTTGTATAGGAAAACAGTTTTCAAGTGTTAGTAATGTGTTAAAATCATACATTCCTTTGAGGAAGTAGTGATTGCTAATGGTGGTCATAATGACTGGACATTTGTTCTTATTAGTCATTATTTCCTGTTTGTTATCTTACTACGTATTTGATTTTTGTGTATTTCAGCAAGCAGAAAACGTTTGTGCCATTTGAAATTAAAGACATTTTTAAGTTTTTCTTGCAAATTAAATGCGATTTCGTGCTGCATGGAGTCTCTTGTTTAGTTTTCTGCTAATTTGCTGAAAATCGCTTCATCAGCCACAACATTTATGTGACATTTGAATTGTTTCACGTTTTTATAATGACCTCTTGTGTTTTGTTTTTGTTTGTTTGTATTTATTCATACGGTTTGCTATTAGTCCAGTATTAATGACTAAGTTTATATGCATATTAACTGGGGCTGCTTCTCTGCATTTATACTTGAATATTTACAGGTTCAGTGTATGATATGCTACCTTGCCTGTTTTTTTTTATTATAGCGCTTATGTGCGTTGTGATTTTTTTTCACTGCACTTCAGCATGCAGGAAACATTATAGATCCATGTCTGATTTAATTGGATAAAAATAAACTAATGTAAAATGTTAATTCGTGAGACGTCTTTGCTGTATTTGACAGATATGTGCCAAACAAGTAGCAAATACATATTGTTATATGCATTTCTGTATGTAATACTAAAATACTGTTTATATATGTATGTATATATATGTATACACACATCTATATATATGTGTGTGTGTGTGTGTGTGTGTAGTATTGCATAAGCAATTTTCCATACGACTTTAAGATGGCGTATAGCATGCCACACTGGATCAATTGTTATTTAGGCTTTATACACAATATAATGTCGTTTTTGGCTTCGTGTTTTTTATCTTAAACTTCCGTATGTAACTTTTAGCGGAACTTCCGGTAGTCTGGCTCCGCCTCTCAGTGTCATGGGCGTTTCCAAACAACAGACAGCAGAGGAGACTTCAGAATGGGAGGTCAGTCATTTGAGTTTTCATCTTTATTATAAATATAAACTTTATTATAGCTTTTGTTAAACTTCCGTCGTGCTTCGCCAGTAGCGGATCGATGATAAGGCGATACTTTTAAAACTCAATGCTTGTGTGTGAAGGAGGTTTTATTATGTAATGTAAGAGAAATGAAACGTGCTGCACTAAAGGTTAAACGTATTCAAAGCTCATTCCTACAGCAACTTTATTTGAAATGTGTTTAATACACTTTTGAAACAATGTTTTTGCTTTAATGATGGTTGCTGTACGCGATCCACACACGTCGGCAACACGAGTTGTTGGACTAGTTTTGTTACGCCAGTCTTAGATACTTTGAACGCATGAGGTTTATAAAGTCAATAACCAATAACTATTTCATAACATACAAGAGAAATATCCATTCATTTACCTTTAAACTAGTCTGACTAGTCTTGCGTTTTCAAAATTGAATTTTCATTACGTGGCTCCACCATGTGGCCAAAATGTGCACAATTCATAGTCAATGTAATGTCTGAATATCTTTATTAATAACATCGCCAAACAATGAAAGAGGTTTAACATTTATGCCCAGTGTGCTGTATGTATGATCTCATTAAGGGTTATTACCCAACTCTATAACTGACAGAGAGCTTCTGCGAACAACTGCGGACTGACAGCCGCTTCCTAAAATCGGACCGGCGCCTGGACGCAGAACTACTAGATAAACTGATTCTGCAGCTCAACAGAATTTACCCACAAATCCTGACCGACAAGGAAGCCGCCAGGGTAACAGATGCACAGTCATACAGCTGAACTGTCTATGAGAAGTAAGATTAGTATTGGATAATTGTTTTTTCCTAACCTAAGTTTAGGGATTTGGACGTTCCGACATGCATCCGAGTGGGAGAGCTGCTGTCCCACCTGCAGGATAAAGGAGAAGAGGCGTGTCGTGAGTTTTATCGAGCCCTGCACCTCCACGTGGAAGACGTTTATTTCAGCTTACCCACACGCCTGAGACTCAGAGGTCTGTGCTGGGGACAATTCAACACCCTCCCCCTCATTCACTTACAATTTCCTGCACTCTTGTACGTCTTGAAAGCATTTTTGAATGAGAACCAAGTTTTTTGTACATTTCAGAATCTGGTGATCCGATTGCTCCAATCACAAACCCCAGAAGCAGATACGTACTGAATGATCGGAGTAAGTCGGTTTTCGTTGTGTGGCCACAAACCGCTAGTAAACGTGCACAGGTAACTTATTAACTGTTTGTGTTTGATTGCTCAGGTCCGTTATTCTTCATTAGTTGTTTCGGCGCTGTGGTCGGAGCAGCTCTTCTGTATTATCATGGTGGTAAGCGGACAAACTGTGTTTATCTCCCCTTCAAATAAACATGTTCATTAGAAAACACTCACTGTTGTCTTCAAAACTACAGAGTCCCGGGAGGTGTCGGGTTCGAGCAGCGCTCTCGGTCTGGCTGCTATGGGTCTCACTAGAAAGGTGCGAGATGTTCTCATCTGGTACACAGAAGATGCAAAATAATCGTTTTTTGCTGCCTTTAAAAGAGTTTTAATGCTTCACTTGAGCATATAATAGTAGCTCACCTTTCAGGTTATAAAAATGTGTGTATATTCTGTATATAAATTCATTTTTGATGTGGGATTCTAAAGACTTAAAGGTTTAATTTTGTGCCTGAATTTAGAATCTCTTGTTACACCCATTTATACAACAATATTGCAAAACGTCAGAAACCGTCTATATATTATATTAGTCGATATATTATACTATATATTATAAACCGTCTTTATATTATAGTTTTTTTTAAACTGGCCAAGTACCTGCAACACATAATAAATTTACTTTTAATGTTGGCTAGCAACAAATAATCATAACTGAGTTGAGCTGCTCTGTTAATGTATATATTATTTATCACAATTGATCATTTATCAGTTCTGTCAGTCCTGATATTTTCCAAAATTATTTAGAGATATTTTGAGATGTAAGACATTAATGGCTTTAGATAATTCTGAAACTAGAGTATTGGGAGTTTGTTACCTGTAATAGTTTTGAAATCGTGTTTTTGGGCTGTGGTTTTAACAGATATCAGATATTTGATGTTTTTATATCTGTTGTCTTTTTATACTAGCATGTTTGCACTGGTTTGTCTACTAATAATGGTTCGTGTTTATTGAGTTTCTAAACAGCCTTTTCACTCCTGTGGCCTTATTCTTGCAGTGAAATTGTAAGAAAAATGTTTTGTAAAATTTGTATGGCGTAAGAGATCAATTTGAATAGAAGTTAGATAGTAAGTGTTAATGAGAGACATACAGAATTATAAAAGACATGCAAAATATATTTTTATTTAGCCTACATATATATGCATGTGTAGACTAGATAAAATATATATATTGCCTTTTTTGGAGTTTTAAGACAATTTAGTTCAATTGAAAGGTTACAATTTATTTCTGAATAATTATAGTTGTTTAATAAATGACATTGTGCAACAATAATGTGCTTTTTTTTATTAATTTTCAAACAATGCTGTTTTTTAACAGCAGGTTTTGGGCATTTATACAAATATTTATTTGATATGTACAAAAGACTAAAGAAATGAATCAGTTTGATAAAAACATAAAATATGAAAACACTAAATAGAAAAAAACTAAATTGACAAATGAAAGGTTTAAGATTTAAGGCAACAAGATGTTTTTAGTGTCCGCATTGGAACCAAACTTTATCGGTAGAGGGCGCCATTTTGCCAGTATGCACCGGGCAATCCTTCATATTTGATCATTAAACATGGCTTAAATATCACAATTAAATAACAGCATCACATTATGCAATAAAGTACTGAGAACAAAAGAAATGTGTTGGAAATACGTACAAAATCGTCTAGCAGGTAGATGGATAACATTCAGAATTCTTTGGTTCGGTCCATTTTAGTGTGTGAATTTGTTACTGTAAAGCTTAATTTGACTGCAAAGCTAAATATTTGGTCCACTATGTAAAAAACTTTTATTCTCTCTATGTAAAAATCTGCAGGTTTGTGTCGGTCTGCTTGTAACTCATACTCCTTATACACTTCCTCTATTGAAGGGACTGATTGCAGTACAAGCATACAGTGTTGTGACAGACAATGCCAGATATATAACGACAGCTATAAACAGTGGTGCTGAGGAAGTGAGGGGGGTCGCTTAAATGTGATATAATTCAAGCCATTTAAAGTCTTATTCTAAATGCTCCTACATATATTTAACATATATAACAGCATTGAGAATAAGAACATGTGTAATATATGAGATGCATATATTTAAAAACGTACATCATGTCATTTAGCGGAACGGCACACAATGTAATTGTGACACTAGTTTGATTTCTAACAGTAAATGTCCTTTTAAATCTACGCGGTTGTTGCTTTACACTTTCTTTTCCTCTGGCCTCTGGACTCCGAACGCTGTGATGAAAACATTTATTACCACGATGTTGAAGACGAGGGCCGTCACAATGTTCTCCAGGAGATTCAGTATGTAGTGTTTACTCGTGTCGTTCAGATTCCATTTCACTGCCAACCAAAGCGATAACAAAGAGTTCATTTCATTCTGTGTTTCAGAACAGCAGTTGCATGCAAGCGCATAAATGCGGTCGCATCGTTACACGCTAGGCGAATTGTATGCAGTATCGCGTCTGGTGCATTTGTGAAAAGTTTTGGCCTTAATCTCTAAAAGTTCTCAAAAGGTTCCACATACACATAATATTAAACACATAAACTACATTTGTTACATTTCTCACGTTTATAAATATCATAATTAATGTTCTGCTCATGTCTAATTTAATTGCTGATATTGTAGTTTTTGACAATTATTTAATTAGACTTGCAGGACTGAGAACAGCTGCTTGTGTGTTATCAAGATTGCCACCCAATGACCCGGTTTAGACTCCATGTCCTCAAAGGGGATTTCGGTTTGTATTAATGTGAACTGTGGTCAAGAGGGAAGTGAGTCTTAAAGATGAGAAGATCAGCTCTTGATGAGAAGGAAATGTTTCTAAGATTGTGTCAATCTGACCCTGTTCATGTGACATTAGTGTAATTCTCTCCAAACTCTAAAGTTACATTAACTTTGTAAATTTGCTGATTTCCAATCTCATGCTGTAAATATTCTACATAATTTCATGTATGACTTTCATTACATGATTGTTCAATTTTATAGATGTGAATGATAGTAAAAGTGAAAGTAAATTAATCACAAGAAAAGCCCAAGTAATGCAACAATGATGCTCATGTCGGGAACTTTTGCAGCTTGCAACATCTTAATTTTCCCCTAGATGTTTTTATAAGTGTATGTAAACTTCTATGTTTATGTCCAAAACGTCATGATAGCTTAAACTACTTTTAATTTAAAATTGCAGTATGCATATTTTTATGATTTATAGAACAAACTCCTATTGCTTCTTGTATTACATAATCAACCAAACAATTGACAGGATATATGTACTATTTCACTCGTACGTAATATATTGATCTGTACGTAACTGTATTAATAATCTGAATCGGGGGCTTCCAGATCTCACCTATGAAGATCAGCAGGACCCCCACGATGATCTGCAGGATGAGAGAGATGCTGATGAGGCTGATGAGGGGGATGTAGAAGGAGAAACCGGGTCCAAGCTCCAGGACGGTCTTCAGCTGAGAAGCATTGGCCATCAGCAGGGCTATGTCCAGCATGCTCTCCGCCGCGCTCTTCTTGTTAGCATAATGGTTCATGTTGATCGGTGCGTTCCTGGAGAACCGGCTCGGCCGAGGATGCTGAAGGTACAGTAAAATGATAACATTTAAGCACTTAAATGAGATCATATGTTTACGTATTAAGTAATATAGTATATGTAGAAAGTGGCTTGGTTTACGAGATACCATCTTTTCTTCACACAGGTCATCAACCATCAATCATAATTCACATCTTCACAGAGGGAACTGAAAGTAAGTTCAGGATGTGAGACGTTTGTGCGTGTGAGAGGAAAGGGTGAATGGACATTCACCCTGAAACTATTTCCTTTCTGTTGTAAACACAACTGTTTATGTGTCACTGAGTTCGCTGCTAGAGACAACTTCTGCAACGCAGTCGAATGAAATTCCCCAAAAGCTTTTTTGTGCGTTTTAGATATCACTAATTATTACCTTAAAGTGTGACCATAATAACTCAAGTTCAGGACTCTTTTGGGGAAGTTTTGACCATCGTGTTATGAAAGGAAAGGCACTCTGGGGTATTGGAGACACTAAGTGAGGCTTGTTTTGCTAAAACGTACAACACTCTGTACAAACAACAAGAGTTACTGGAGTTCTAAAATAATACAATAAGCCACTGATTCGTGTTCCTTTAGTTCAACTACAGAGTAATGCTAACAACTGCTAAATCATGTGTTTGAGGCTATTTTTGATTATTTTTCTATTTATACAGCAGTTCTGCACAGTAAGTTCATACCAGTTAACTAGCTTTTCAGACAAAATATAGCTAATTATTCTATTGTTATTCTAATATTTAATGTTTGCTTACAGAAATTGTTACATTACACAGCCTTAAAATTTTGCATAGCAGTGAAATGTTTTAGTGTTGTTATACAAAATATTGGCACTCTAGGAATGCTGCTTGCTCAGTCATTATCATTTGTGGTATGAAACATCTGTTGCACAAATTATCAGTCCAATGTATCTGAACTTCAATAGCTCTTGAAAGCATCTTGGAAGTTCATGACACCAGGAACTCTCATGAACTCCCTCTTTTTATTCAAACAAGACAGTCCACTGACAGTCATGTGACTCAACATTAACCTTTCTGAAGCTGTAAAGAGTAAAAGTTTTAAATGTCTCTCGCTGTTCTTGTCTTTTATGATCGGGTTCCAGGTGCAAGCATGCCTTTTTTCTCTTTTGTCTCTTTTGTCACCGTGTTAATAAGTCTAAAAGCCCTTCTTTGTGTTATTCTCATTGGATGTGGGCGGCATGTGCCTTCAATGTTAATAACAAGACGAAAGTTGGTGAGATGGCAGAAAGTTTGGCTTTTCTGTGGGTCAGACTGGCTGCGTACCCAAATATGCTCTATGCTTTTCCACAGAGTGTCAGGAAGGTGTTGCTATTGGGTCGGGTTCAGTTCGGCTGCACAACAGAAAGACTCTTGTGCTTTTACACTAGAAGCTGCCAAAAACGCAGGACACTCCCACATGACAGAAAACCCTGAACACACAGGCCTTGACACCTAAACACACTTCCTGTCGAAAACCCAACCAAGTTATCTGAATGAAACAGCTTCTTCCTCTATCTCGTTTCTGTGGATCTCTGCAGTTCAGTGGTCGTTTGTTTGCTTCTGTGAAGATCAAACATTTCTAAGTTGACCTTCAAACAGAACTAGAAAGGTTAGGAAACTTTAGTGAATGACGCTATAACACTATACCTATTCCAGTTTACCAAACATGCTTTTTTTAAAAATATCTCATCGTTTAGTTGAAATTAACCATAGGTAATAAGTTTAGCTGTTTGTGCCATTACAGAATAATTCCAAAAATAAAACGTACAGTCATGCTTTTACAAAGAGCTGGACAAGTTTCCACTTAACCTGCTGTGTGTAGTATAGCACATAACAGTACAGTATAATACAGTATTGTGTACAGTATTATACAGTAAGTATAGTGTGTGTTGCGCGAGATGTTTAAAATGTTTTTCACATTACACAGCCTTAAGTGTTTAACTATTAACTCTATTAGCGACTAGCTGTTTTGAACTACCATAGCATTTTAAAAATACTACCTCCAGGACTATGTATAGATCAGCTGTACTAGATTTAGAAAAAGCGGTGCAATTGATTATAAAGTGACTCAAATATTACCTCACAAGCAAAGGTGTGAGGATGTCTTTTCCATTTGGCATGGAAATTAGCTACGTGGAAATCCCTGAGATTTCAATCTGCCCCAACACACTGTTTTAAAGATGCCGGTGTTTTCCACAGGAATGATGATGTTTGTTTTGTGTGTTTCAGAATATTTGCTGAGGGAAGAAATATCGCTGGTGGTAAGTTGTCACTTTCTAAAACCGCTCAGCCTCAACTTCCACTCATTTCCCCAAACAAACACCACTACAAACAACCCATAATATCCTTGGTTAGTTTATTGACCAACATTGGGGTAGTCAAGATATGTTGACATCAGTGTGATATACTAACGCTGTATTTTGTGTTGTATTTTGTATATTAGACATTTCTTGTAGTTATCTATTTTATTTATTATTAGTTATCTATTTATATTCTCAAAGCTAATAATTAATACATCCTATTTTAATTATTAACAACATCCTTCTCTATTCCTAGCCAATGGTTTTCTGTTGTTGTAAAGTTTTATTTGCTTTGTAAATGTTATTGTTCCCTCCTTGGCGTCCACAGTCGAATTCTTACCAGATTGCTAGTCGGGAAACTAAAACTATCGCCAGTCTAAGTTTATCGTTTCAGTTGACCTTTGTTTGTTTTAGTTGTGTTTTTAAGGGCTTTTGGTTTCACGGGTCGATGATCCCATCTTCAGTCTGGCACAGGTGAAGCGAAACAACCCCGGCTAATGAATGAATAAGAGGCTTGGGTAAAAACTTTCTCCCGCTTTTGTGAAGCGCAAGAACTGCGTTGACCACCGAACAAACTAACTTATCCCCATTTCCAACGCAATCCCGTTGCTTGTATTGAAAGCAAAGTCCACGACATTTATAAGCAAATCAGATCCACTTATACGTGGGAATCTGAAACTGTATACAATTAACACAAAGTGCCACGCCGCCCTGGTCCCTTTGAATAAACATGCAGGCGAAACATCTACAATTTCTAACAAGCATTTTCATCCTTTTCTACAGACGTAGATGCCGAATCACCGCTAGTAACACAAATAATCCTTCGACTAAAAGCATTTGGTTTGTCCGGTGTAGCCCAATAGGATGGGATACGATTTCAGTAGGATAAGGTTTCACACCGATATCCCGTCCGCGCGTGTGTGTTTCGTTTGTACCCATTATAAATGCGACGGTCGGCTGTAATATTATTATTACCTCGGCTGCGGTCTCTCTGTTGGCATTTCCATTGAGCTCCATCGCTTCTGTCGCCATGGCTCGTCTGGTCTGCATGTATCAGTCCGTAAATGTCTTGGTTCGGTGTTAGTGGTGCATGATGAGCTCATGGACGATGAAAGGAAATAGGGGCCGGGCTACGAGCTGCCAATCAGTCTGTACGTCTCTATAGCTTTCACGCCAATCCCTTCCAACCTAATGCAAAGTTGTTGCTCGTACCTTATCTTTGCTTTCGGTCTGCAACGTTTACAACTCGGTTTTGGGTTTATTTGTAACGTTTTTAAAACGTTTAAGGCGTCGATTTGTTACGTTAATGCCTAGTTTTGTGAGAACAGATACTGCATTGTGTATAAGTGACATGTCTGTGAGTCGGACTTTGTTACGGCGACAAAAGGGGTTGATATTTAGAGAGCATATAACCAGACCTGTGTCTGTGCTGCCATCTAGTGGTGATTCAATCACAATTCACGTGTTCACTGGGCTGTGGCACATTTACTGCTAATATGCCTTATAAATGAGTTAAAAGTGATGTGAAACTACATAATCTTTACATGCATTATTCTATATATATTAAAATACTGTACGGTACAGTGTGCACACATACAGAGGCGGGGCACGCAGTGCTGCACAGTATTATATAATATAACAACATATATATTTATCTATATTAATCCCAGGTTTTCAGATTTTATATTGTTTTATATATGTTTTAAAATACATTTAACTGACATTTAACAGATAAATTGTAGTAATTATAAAAGCGTCGTTCAGTCAGACTAATGATAAATCGACCAATTCGTTGCAGTTTTTCATGCAACTTGGCAGTTTCTATAAATACACTGGGGCAACCTCTGAGATATCTGACCTTACAGCGCATTTATCTTAAAACAATACAGTTATGTTCTCATGACAGCCGTCTTTCAGTGCACCGTGCGTGTACAGTATGTAATGCTTAAAATATAACGCAATGTAAACGTGTTAGAAGAAGCGCGCAGTTCTCTCCAGTAGGTGGAAGAGTTTCTTTCGGCAAGATACAGTAAATGAAGAGAGAAGAGGGGAGGGGGGATGAAAAAGCATCGTCATACAACATTCATTCATCGCATTAAATATTCAGCATTCTTAACCAAGTCACGCAGACTCAAAGTATAGCGCTATAGTGGGTACAGTTAGGGCATATTGTACAGTAACTTTAACTACTGAATGCATTGCTTCCACAAACACGTTACTCACGCATATGTGAAGAATATATCTGCTATCAACTACTGCTTACATCTCTGCGTTTAAGACGTCGATCGATGCGACCGGTTCCGTCCTTCAACCGAGCTCTCGGTCACGTCACGTAAGCGCTTGGGCGGACCCAGCGTTCCGTGGGGTCCGTGACGACCTGCGCAAAGGAGGATAAGGGTACCGCCTAAAACAGTCGCTTTTATTGGACACACATTGTTGCTAGGCGCTACATGATGTCCGTATTGCAAGCGCATAGGTGGCGGAACACAAACTAAGTATGAAAGCCTGCGCAACTGTAAACAAAACGAGCGGAGGACCTTTGGGGAGGTGTTGGCAAAATATTATCCGAGATGAGGAACGCATTGCCGCAGTGAGCACATAATCTCATCAACGTTTTTGCACCGGGTTGTGGATTTTATGTCGCCGACATGCACTGACCAAAGGTGTTCGGGCTTTGAAAACGCATATGTGGCTGTTGGGTGAAAGTAGATGGTGTGCAAGCGATCATTTCGTTTTCAGTGCGGGCCATCCAGCAGGGCGATTATAGCGAGAGACAGCTGCGCACTTTGCACTTTTATGACGGATTAGACGATATGACAGCCTTTATTAACTACCCTGCCTCGTGAGTTAGAAAGAGATCCTGATATCGGTTTCACGAGTAGAAATGAATGCGCTCTGTTTAAGTTATTCTACAGCTCCTCGAGTACATTTGACGCACGGATTTGTGACTGTAATATACAGCGCACCGGAGTTAGGGGAGGTTAATGCGCGCTTGAATTTTTTTTCGTACTTGAATAGTTTCCCTTAACTAACCTCTTTAAGTATGCAATTATAGTGAATATTAGCTATTGTATGCAAACGAGAAGACGGAGGTTCGTCCTCAAATGATGCCAAACTGCGTCAGTACAGACCGGCGTTGCAGGTGCGTCTGTTCAAGGAGGACCATGAATACAGCTGAATGTCACAGATAAGTGTCAAGCTATTCACGGATTATGGAAAAACCTGGATCCGGCTCTGAACATCAGCCTGTGGGCTCTGCAGTCCCTACAGTTCCCTCAAAGAAGACTGTCATTTATGAAAATGGACACGAACACTCCACTCATGTGGACCCCCCTGCTGCAGCACTCAGAGGGGCTAGTGATCCTACCGCATACCCCCTATCGGATTACCGGGGTCTGGTTCGGCAGAGGTTCATACGCAGAAGTTTGTGGTTCTCCGAGTCCGAGGATCAAGAACTGGAGGCTTCGGAGCTGGACAGCAGCAGCAGTCCGGTAAGAATCGCGCATTCGCGCAGCGCACGTATAGCGGCCCAAAGGACCCCGAACGAGGAAAGTCAGGCAGGACGCGGAGAAGATGTAAACGAAAACTTCTACAAAGAGCCAGAGACGAGCGAGGCTGAGCCACAACAAGATGCCGAGCCGGCTGAAACGGCCAGGAGTGTGGGGAAAGCTGGCAGCGATGAGAACGACAATGAAGAGGAGGCCGGGATGAAGGCAGTTTCCACCTCCCCAGGTGGACGCTTTCTTAAGTTTGACATAGAGCTTGGCAGAGGATCCTTTAAGACGGTCTACAAGGGTCTGGACACTGAGACTTGGGTGGAGGTAGCCTGGTGTGAACTTCAGGTAAGAAATATGGAAATGCATCAAATAATTTATCTTTTTAAACCACTGATATTTTGTGAAATGTCTCACCGTTCCTCAGGATGAACCCCTTGTTTTACCCTAAATATCATAAACATATTCCTTCAGATATTGGTTTGTTGCTTAAAATAATTGTGTACTCCATTATAATAAAAATACTAATAAAACTGTTTAACCAACAAATCTGTTTATAAAATACCATACAGTATATAAGCGTACTATATATCATTTGTGTAAAAACTGAGGGGATTCAAAACATGAATTAAAATAAGGAAAATGTAATTGTAAAATCGCTAGTAGTTTCTCTTGTTAAATTATACTCTACTGTTTAGTATTTTCTGTTTTTATGAATGATTGATGTTTCCATTTAAATAGTTTCCTTCCTGTACAAGTGTGCCAGATCATCTAATGTGACCACTTTCTGTTATCAACACAATTTACTTGTAAAGCTGAGAGATTGAATTTCCAAGACCAATATATCCTATTTATTACGTTTAACGTTCTTTGTTTTGCAGTGCGTTCCAGAACTATTTAAGGACTGTGATGGTTTCAGCACAAAAAACGATTGTTTAATTGCAATGCTGACCGTTTATAAATACTGATGAATTGAATTATTCCTTCCTGAAATATAATCATTCAGAGAGTAATTTGGTTCTCAGCTTTTAACTCATTTAAACGGCCTCCTACAAAAAGCTTTATGCTTGTTATACTCAGAGCCAAAACCTTTAATGTATGTCAATGCTCAACAAACCCTGATATAGTCATTTAAAACGGCTGACTGGTATGAAAACGAACAGACTCTGGAGAACAGCATTGTAAATCCCTAAAGGATCAGCCCATCTGCATCAGGGTCATGTGACCAGGTCTGGTCATGTGATCTTAAACCTGCTAAAATGATGCAACAGTGCAATGTCGTAAAATGCTATAGAGTTACATCTGTTATATACAATATCGTGGCTCTTGGGGTCTGATAGTGTTTATGTACAGCCTTACCCACGTGTTGTGACTGGGCATGACTAGGCAGTTGTGATTTCTGGAGGGCTGATGTTATGTTCAGCTTTGTTTGTCTGGGTGACTGTTACTGTACATTTTATTATCTTAAGAGTGTGTTTTATTCAATCTGCGGTAGAGCTGGGACATAAAGATAATTTAGGTTTGGATAAATTCGGCTTCATGCTACATGAATGAAATATGAGCCTGATAAAGTGTTTCATACATCCACTGTACAGGCTTTTGTGCAGCGTGGCTTCAGCTAGCTGAAAAATGCTGACAAAGGTTCCTGAATCTGCAATGACAGGAGAGAGAGAGAGAGAGCAAGGAAGAAACGGAGATACAGGTCAGCCGAGGAGATGTCTGTGTAAAAAGTACTGTTGCTTCCCTGAAATCAAACAACAGCCTTCTGGAGTTTTCCGTAAGGCATTTTTATGTAATGCACAGAAAGGACGGTTCCATAATGTTTTTGACGCTGCATTAGCAGTTCGTGTGCAAGTCCTCTTAAGTTCAGATAACTGGAGCTATCTTGAGTTATCTGTGGTGGGGTCTAACTGAGCCCCATCTTGGGGAAATCTTTGGAGCCACGCCCCAGCCACAGAGAAGAACACAAATAGCCTCATGGGAATCTTGTTTTAACACATGCTTGTCAAATAATTGCTTTCAAGGTTTGTGTGTTTAAAGATGTTGGAAAGGTTGCTGTGTTTGAGCCTGTAAACCAAACACAGTACTTTTGATTCTATTCTGAGTTACTGTTCAGGGTTAAAATGTTGTTGCTTATGATAAAATGATTAAAGCATTTTCTGAAATTGCTATGGATAAAACCATCTAATATGAATTGCAAACACATCTTTAGCCCAGGCTGGTGTGCTTTGAAATGAAAGTATCCACAGTTGGTGGTTTAATTGGTCAGCTAGCTTGTTGCTAGGCAAGTTCTCAAGGGAACAACGGAGGAATCTGGTTATGTGCTTTCAAGAGGAAGTTCAGTTGTGTTTTTGGGGTCAGCGTTCCGGAAAGTGTTAGGATTATAGGTAACAGTATCCGACAATAAGATCTTCAGGAAATTTGATGGAATATTAAGAATGAATAGGGGAAATTTCAGTGTGTGTCATGGAGTTTGTGTGAGGTATCAGATAGCGCAGTGTAGGAGTGAGTCTCCAAGGTTTTATTGGGCTGATCGTCTGCTCCACAGGGACAGAAATGTTACAGATACCCCCTGTCAGCATTTAGTAGATTTAACAGCAGAAGGAAAGCAGATGCAAAGTTATTGATCTGGTCAGACCATAGTAACACACCAGCTCATGGACCATCAACACTCTTGACTGTAACAAGCTTTGTGGACCTGCTACACAAACCTTTCAGCTCCACTGCAGTGCCTCTCGAACCCGTTACATTTTGTGCGCTAATGCAGAGTTGATTCAAGAGAGATTTGTATATAGTTTATCTGACACATCCTAATACTAAATAAAACATGATTTTTTTTTGTTTCAGCTGAATTTTCTCCATTGTAAATCATATCAAAGGGATGCAGTATGTAAATTCCACATCCGTCTCTTTGACAAATATGCATATTTGGCCTTTCATGTCTTCTCGATTTGCTTTAACAATGAAAGCTTGTAGTTGTTTTTTGTTACGTCTCGCCTGCCTTTGATCTTCCTCTTGACTCTCTTTGTCAAAATTGCATCATGTTTTCTTCCCATCTCCGCATGACCACACAGGTACATTTTTGTTCAGGAAGCGTTTTTAAAAAATAATATAAGGTTTTATCTGCATGGTGGTCATATTGTCCTCGAGCTACTGCGGTTGATGGTGCGGTGGATTGTCATCTGTTGTCTATCCATCACATCTCTTTCATTTTTGTCTTTTGCTACCGCAGGATCGTAAGCTGTCCAAGGCAGAACGTCAGAGGTTTAAAGAAGAAGCTGAGATGCTGAAAGGTCTCCAGCATCCAAACATTGTGCGTTTCTATGACTTCTGGGAGTCTCCTCTTAAAGGGAAGAAGTGCATTGTTCTAGTCACTGAACTGATGACGTCTGGAACCCTTAAAACGTAAGTCACAGAAAACAAATTATATGCAGCAAATGAGACCATCTGTCTCATGAATATAACAGACTTCTGGTCACACATCATGCAGAGTGCTGGTAGAAACATTAAGGAAGTCCTTTGTAATTCTGTTTGTAGGTATCTGAAGCGCTTCAAGGTCATGAAGCCAAAGGTTTTGCGGAGCTGGTGCAGACAGATCCTAAAAGGTCTTCACTTCCTGCATACCAGGACACCTCCCATTATCCACCGAGACCTGAAGTGCGACAACATCTTTATTACTGGTCCTACAGGCTCGGTCAAGATTGGAGATCTTGGCCTGGCTACACTAAAGAGAACTTCTTTTGCCAAGAGTGTTATAGGTAATTACATTGCATGTTTTGTACATCGTATATATCATTTGGAAACCATGAGTATTGCTTTCTGTGTGGTATTTCAGATCTAGTAATACATTAACCTATTAGTTACTCCTCATTGATTTTTTTTCTCCCTGTCTTCCTTGTTCAGGCACTCCAGAGTTTATGGCTCCCGAGATGTATGAGGAACATTATGATGAAGCCGTGGACGTGTACGCGTTTGGCATGTGTATGCTGGAAATGGCAACATCTGAGTATCCCTACTCAGAGTGCCAAAACGCAGCACAAATCTACCGCAAAGTCACCAGTGTAGGTCTTAAAAATCAAACCTGTCCGTTTGCCAATATTATATTTTCAGGCACAAAGGCGAACATTAAAACAAGCGAACATTAGTTTCTTTTTATCCCAATGATCTTTTTCCTATGAAGGAGTAAATGAAGATGTATGCTAGTTCTGTGTGGGGTAATAGTATTTGCTACATTATAAGGGACCACATGTCACCACAAGTATGGACATCCTAGCACACTTTGACCATTGACTGTAAATTTTGGTACATAATGATACAGCAGAAAATCTAAAATAGCAGAAAGTTTTCTGTCGGGTTGGTGTGGGGATAGAATATACAGTTTGTACAGTATAAAAGTGATTACATCTATAGAATGCACCCATTAAAACACAACGTGTGTGTTGGTTTTTTGTTAAATTTACTGCACAGGGAGTGAAACCAGCCAGTTTCACTAAAGTGATGGTGCCAGAAATTAAGGAAATTATTGGGGAATGTATCTGTCATCGCTGGGAGGAAAGGTGAGTGTGCCTCCAGTCACATGACCATAAAGTCACATGACTATAAAGGTCAAAAGGCCTCTGCTCCTGTCAAATGCAGTTCTTGTAGTCTGATCAAAAAGAATTCCGAGTTATTTTTTTAACTCATAACCTTTACAGTAAATTCCCTTTGCAGTAATTTGATCCTTGCAAGAACAACGAGCAGATTAAATGCTAATGACATCTTCATGACATTCTCCTCTGAGTGTTGATTGCATTCACGGATTGCCAACCAGTTTAATATCTCACACCAGTTGCTAAAGCAACATCGTAGCTTATGAATGTTAATAGATTTCAAGAGCTGTGAAAGAAATATGTGTCAGAAATAAAATTTTCCTCTGGGAACATTTATCAGTCTTATTAAAAAAAAACTGCAAAAATTGTCCTCTCCACCATCCAAAAGCTGTGATTGGGTGATGTGGGTTGCCATGATACCAACTATTTAAATAGCACTCTTTCTCAAATAACAGATATTCTATAAAGGATTTACTGAACCACGCGTTCTTCGCGGAAGACACCGGTGTGAGAGTAGAGCTAGCCGAAGAGGACGACGGGAAGAAGTCCTGCATTGGTTTGAGGCTTTGGGTTGAAGACCAGAAGAAACTGAAGGGGAAGTATAAAGACAGTGGTGCCATCGAGTTCACCTTTGACCTGGAGACAGATGTCCCAGAAACAGTTGCCCAGGAAATGGTAAACAGAATGTGTCTCTGTGGACAGGATGTGATGTATTATCATCACATTATTTAATTGATTTCTGGATATTCAATACTAGTTTGCTCACACACATACATAGGTAAAATGTGAATATATATATGTATTCTTTGAATTACAATTATGTGTTCTAAATGATAAAATCTGTCTTTGTAAAAACTCTTCAATGGTTTATTCTCTGCAGGTAGACTCTGGCTTCTTTTTGGAGAGCGATGTGAAGATTGTGGGCAAGTCTATCCGTGACCGCGTGGCTCTTATAAAATGGAGACGACAGCGGATTGTCTCGGGCCGTAATGGAAAAACGGATGAGAGCAGCACCAAAACGGAAACCCAGAATTTCCTTCAGGTGCCCTCCACGGGGCCACCAGTGGCCAGACCGCCCGCTCTTCCTCCTGAAACAGAGGAGCTGCAGAGTGAAGCCATCACCCTGATCTGCAGCGCGTCAACCAGCGCAACATCAGCTACACGTGAGACCAGCAACAAGCAGCAGATCAAATAATGTTGTATAAATAAATAGGTTTCCCCTTGTAATTGAATACAGGAGTGTGTGGCTTAACTGTATCATAATCAACTAATACTGATTATTTTACCCAGTATTAGTTGACTATTTAGTTGATTTATTTAGATAATCATTTTGCGATAACACTTTATTAAATGAATTAATAAAAAAAAATTTAGTAGCAATATCCATTACAGCATAACTTTTTACAGCACATTACATTTTTTACAACTTTTTACAGCATATAACATTTTACAGCATAATTTTGTGGTTTTGAAACTAATGAGATGAATATTGAATAAGAATTTATTACTCTAGTTTTTCATAATAATAATAATTTTTTATTTTTTTTATTAATAAATGGTACACATTACCCTTTCTTAAAATAATGACCTTGTATTTGAAGACTCAAACTCTATGATTTATGCAATGAGGGTAGCTGCATTAGTCTAAATAACCAGGTATGCATTTTATGTTGTGTGTCTCAACTGTAGCAGACAGCAGTGCAGGCTCAACAATGGTAACAGGTGCTTTGAGCAACCAAGATTCTTCTCAACAGTCAGAGCCCACCTGCACTACGCAACACATCTTAAGCCCCCCAGCACAGCTAATGGCTCAGCTGCCACAAGGTGCCCAACCGCCATCCGCTGCACACCTGCCTTTGGGGACTCAACAACAACCTGTTGTACAAATGCACCAAGGGGTCCCACAACAAACCATAGGCCAAGTACTCCAAGGGCACCAACAACAACCAAGCCCTCACCAGCCTCAAGGAATCCAGCAACAGACTAACATTCCCCTGCACCAGGTCCCACAAGCCCAGGCACCTGGTTTGATGCCTCAAGGGCCTCATCCTTTGCATCAGGGGGTTTTTCAGCAAACTTCAGTCCACCTGCACCAAAGCTCATACCAGCAACCACCTGTAAGTTTATACAGTCTGTAAGAAAACCCAAATGAAACCCATCAGACCACAATCTTAAATGCTTCTCCTTTCCCTCCTTTTAGGAAAAAAGGTCAAAATTGTTTATGTTGTGATGTTTGTCTGAAGTTAAAATATTTTCTCTTAAACTTTGGTCCATTGGACAGCGCCATGGCAGTGTTTCCTGTGGCTCCCAAAGGTCTTCTCTCTTCTCTGATAACTTGGTGGGGACCAGACGTAGCAGTACCTCGTTCCTCGACACGTTACGGAGGAGAACTGACCTGCAGGATTTTTTAGAAGTGGTGCATCCTCAGACTTATAGCTGTACCAAACCGGAAGCAAGTGCCTCCATGGGGTCGCCATCATTAACAATTGATGATCAGACACCAAAGATTTTTCCTAAAACTGGTGCTCCTGCTCATGGATATAGTTTACAATATTCTGAGCAGTTGAATACAAATCCTGAAGCCCCAGACTTGTCATTTAGTTGTAGGAACTCAGATGTCCATCCACATTACTGTCAGGCTTGTGTAGCACGATTGCTGGCTGTAAGATCAGGTGATCGAGGGTACTTGGGCCATGATCCTTCATCTTATTCATCTCCTGTTCACCAAAACTTGCCATCTTGTTTCTCCCTAAAGCCATTATTCCCATCTGATCTGAACCATTCAGACCTATCAAGTTCACCAATTCAAGGAACTCCATATATACAAGGACTGCAAAACACATCTCAGTCCTTCTCTGTGCCTAACAGCATACATAATACAATACCCATTCAAATTACCCAACCTTCTCCACCCCACAAAAGCTATTGTCCAGCACATGCCCAAAACATGCCATCATCACTACCCCAAAAAGCTCCATATTCTCCTCTACATATATCTATACCCTCACCAATCCACACATATCCCAGACACATGTCCATATCTTCACCGGTTGATCCATATTCCTCTAGTCTGGGAGACAGTTCAGATTTGTCCCACCTCCATCGTTGTCTACATCACATTATCAATCGTCGAACCAGCTCCCCTGTGCTGATTGACAGGGCACAGCCTGGAGATAGGCACACTGATGCTAACAACGTCCACATTCCTCAGTTCCAAAGCATAAGCTCTTTGTGTGCACCCCAGTCACATCAGGAAACAGGGTCTTTATCTGTGCAGGACAGTGATGTTGGACCAGGTCTCGTGGTAGGTGACAAATAAAATGTAACAGCTATAATCCTGGCAAAGAAATGTAAAACTAGATTTTTGCTTTTGGCTCACCCTTCAGCTTCAAGCTTCTTCTTCAGCTTCTGTGGAACCCGCTGCCTCCAGAATGTTTTGTTCCTCATCGCCCTCACTTTCATGTCTGTGTAGCCTTTAAGGAAATTCTGACTGGAATGAAATGGAATTAATTTTCTCTAATCACTGCTGTTTCAAAAAGAATTAGAAAGAGGACTGTTTCAGGGGGACTATTATGTCCTTTTGAAGGACACAGTCTAGAACGTTAGAGGATGCCACAGACTGCTTCCACATAACTGCAAATTACCCCTGTCACCCTGTATGTGGTCCTTCTTAGAGCAAACTCCCTTGTGTGTGGAGAAAATCGCTGCTCTGATGTTTGATGTCACACATTTTCTCCTTGCATTTCCTCCCCATAAGTACCTGATAATTTACCTGTCACATCAAGCCATGTGCTGTTGGGAGTACTCCACCCCAAATATCCTGAAGGCTGTCAGCCGTAACAAGGCCTGTTTGTGTTTTTCAGCCTTCTGCACAACTGGTTTCATCTAAGACGGTCTCTGCTCCAGCGACTCCTGTGCCACATGCTCGACCGAGTCCACAGAGCATTCCTGCGTCAGTCCTCGTAACACAGCAAAACCAGACAACTCTACCATTGACCCAGGAGGTATGTGTATATAGGTTTGTCGTTTTACAGTGTGGATAGTGGATCATATTGTATTTTTTTTCTAACATCTATATGTGGATCCCAGCTAACAGG